>JADWOT020000003.1:9072818-9219901 GCA_036345935.2 Taenia hydatigena
CCTCCCCTTCTCTTCCACCACCCTTACTATGCGAAAATTGGCCACTTCTAGACATCTTTGCTACAAGTTAGAACAAGGACGTCTTAGGCTCAGGAGAACGACTACGCTGGTCCACGACCTGATTAAAACTTGTCCTCCCGCCTATCGCCCACAAGCACATTCAATGCACATTTGCAATAATATTGTCGGAAAATTTCAGTGATTTGTAGAAAGTCTGCAAGGAATGCAGGTGCATTAGTCAATTAACAACTTGCAAAGAGGGACCCCAGATCGCGCTTTTCGCAGTACTCCTTCAATTAAATCAACATGATTTCGTCCTACTGTGCCACATGGCATCGACGAATCGGTCATAGCATCAAGTGGGGACATCAAGGAATGTAGAATGTCTCGAGTAAATCACTTGAAGTCAAGACCAAGGTAGACATGTTGCTCAACCAAAATAAACACATTGGGCAAACGGAAGAGACTGCGGCCACCTCCTCCGGCGAAGACAACATTGCCAAACATGCCCCATCAACCAAAACTGAGAGTTCAATCAACAACAGATGACGCATATGAGAAGTTCCAAAACGCGTAATCTGCTAACTTGTAAAAACACCTGTCGCCTGTGCACTCATTCGGACGCTCGATGCCAACAAATGAAGCAAGTGAAGAAAGCACAACATGGCAAAGCAAAAGGAGAAAAAGGTGCTTTAGCAACCATCAAAGCCAGCATTTGGAGAGCAATGTCGGCCGCTCCAAAACTACCGTGGCATTTATCAGTGATTTGTTACAGGTCAGAAAGCATTTGGAGATTCGTCTTCACAACCACTACCACTGAAATATGAGACTGAAATTAACAAACAGCTTCCCTTCGCAGATTTAAAATACAGCTGACTGATCACTTTGATTTTCAAACTGAAAATCAACCATGGCAATTGCTTTCCCAGAATGCAATACACAAATCCGTCAAAGTAGGCAAATACTGGCCTATGATTGACAAGTTGTAGGCACATTGTGGTAAGCACACGCCAGTTACAACCTTTCAACGCAAAAAAGACAACAGTCAATTTCCATTCCTTACCAAGGTCAATTCCACTTTGACGGAATTTGAAGCAAACGATGGGCAAAAACAAACTGGACCAAAGCAGAGAAAAAGGTATGTACGTGACCAGCCCAAGCTACATACACTGACATCTGACCCTCCCCCCCCAACCCTCCCCCCTTTCACATAAAACGCACTCATCCTAGCCTCGCCACCCAAAACAATCCCAAAAGTGGTGAGCACATATTTCAAGTACAGACGATTTCCTATTCACTCGCCCTCATCTGCTGATCAGCTAGATGCGCGTTCAGTGTCTGCGGCTAGCGTTGTCTACAAATGGAACCAACTCTTTAATATTTCTAAGAGGCTAGACAACTGCATCGGAGTCGACTGGGTCAGCAGTACCTTAGCACACCTCGAACAAATCAACCTCCTCCAACATCAACAATCCAACCACGCGCGTCGCCGATGGAGACGCTGTGCACGCAAGCACCGTGACCTCCAACCTGCAATCATCTTCAGGCAATCTCAAAACACGCGACTAATCCATGAGCACTGTCAAACAATTTAAAGCATAATCCACCAAATGACTTGGTTAGAGGAATCAATGCCACATCGAACAGGCGAAACAAAATTTGTTGGGTTTACAAATGAAGCCACATTTAGTGCATTCATACAAAAATAATACGTCAACGAAGAGAATAAAACGACGAAGGGCAAATGATGGATGACTGCGTGAGCAGGGACAAAAATTGTTATGAAGTAGCTAAGCATTTGGCGTTGTGAGTGAATAAATAGGAGAGCGATGAAGCTTACAAATGCAGGGGACAGAAGACGACAGTCATCACTAGGACCTCAGCCACCCTCGCCTCCAATTCCGTGGCGATCACCCGGGCCCCATTAAGGCTCTTCCCCATTTCTGTCAGCCTCACTTCCTTGACAGCCCAGGTAGCCCCTTCGCCACCTAACCGTACGTAACCTCCAGTGTTGCGTTCCACGATGACGCCAAGGAGACTGAGCTGTCCAGGAGATCGTCAGCGGTCTCTGGGTTCGTGGTCGCCAAGATAGTGCTGCAGCAACAGCCTCAACGTGGTAGAAGGGTGCAGGTTCAACAATGCGTTGTCGATCACTGCCTTTGCCGCATCACTTTCCTTGTCGGTAAGAAAATTAGGGTCATTGTGAAGTGGGAATGAATGGTTAACGAAGCATGGAGGCATTATGTAAAGGAAGCAACTGAGCAGATGATAATATTTCACAATGAGACAACAAAGAGTAGTCATAAACTGAAAACCAATGACAACAACCAAAACTAACCAAAAAGTAGCATTTCTAAGTTAAGCACACAAAATCTGTTTTTTTTTTTTTGGCGTGAATTTCACAAATCTTGTTGCCATCTTCACCTCGGGGTAAAAACCTTGGCCGAACCGCACCACAATCAGTAGTCAGAGAGAAGTATCAATTTAGTGTATCAGCTTGATGTTGATAGCAATTAATGCTCCTGTTCAATTATCATCCTAATGACTTCATTCGCCTTTCAAAGGCTACGATTATAAGGGATTTAAGAAATCAAGTGCGAACGTCAACTGCGCAAAAGCCCAACGAAGACACAAGGCAGAAGTGGAAATAAAATTATGATGTCGAATATAAGTCACCGACATTTTGAAAGAGAGAAAACGCTACGACCCTACGTGTTGTATCGCCTCGCTTTCTTTCGACTCAATATATACTCACGACCGAAAACGTGTCTAGGTAAACTAATCAGAGAGCACACTACAGAAAAGAGATGAATAGCTCACGCAACATGACTTCGCCCATCCCACTTTCAACAGGTTTACCACAGCCCAAGTGCTTGACCATTCTATCGCCACCGATTACAATATGGAATTGACATCGAGCTCACTTGAAAAATCAGGGCACTGAATGTGCAAAGTTGGTAGAGGAGGTAAACACTTACTGCGGATCCTGCTGCGCAACAGTCATCAAAACATCGGCTGCACCCACGGCTGAACAGGGACACAAGAAGGGGATCAAGTATTTCACATCTCCAGTTCCACCGCAAAAGCAGCCCTTTGATTGTCCGCCTTCACACACGTACTCGTTGCCATGAGACTGTAGTCCACCGCCTCATGGAAGCACTGTCGAATAAAACTGCATGCTGTCAACATGGACGATGAAGGAGCGCACACTCTGTCGACCCTCCAATCACTGTAGAGTACAGAAGGGACTTTTTTGGCATTTGCAACTGAGAAACGGAAAGCATCAACCAACTACTACTGGCGGGATGAGATTTGCCTAGGACGAAACTAAATCCCCACATAAAAAGCTTAAATCTGATAACAGGGCGCAAACACAGTAAAAATTCACGTTTTGGTATTCCGGAGACTACATCATGGTGTATCTCCTCTAACCCCAGCGCCAAATGCTTTTAATTACTATTCGTTTCTTCACTCAATAAAAAGGCGCATGGGTTGTTTCATAACACCTTCAAAGTCTCTGAAAATAGTTGAACTTCTACATTCATTTATTAAAGTCAACACGTAATCTCAACTGCAGCAAAGGGAAGGAAGTACCATGAACCGGTTTCGTGCAAACGAACCTTCACGTTTAACTGCTAGAACAAATACAAACTCACATTTTTGCATTCACTGATGCGCAGGGAACTACATCCTGCAATTCTTGTACTAGCTACCAACTTCTAACACATTTGCCCACACGTGTAGCGTGAAAGACTAAGGTTCCATCGCCACAACTTCATGCCTTTCAAAAACAATTATTGTGCAACCTCAAACGTTACCTTCTAGTCGCCTGCAATAGTTCGAAAGCTTTTTCATGCGCACTAATAAAACGCGTAACCAACAAGAAAATCCGAAAAGAACCTACACCTACCAGGATTAGCGAAGTTGACCACACTGCAACAAAGCTCCTACGCCACAAAAGGGCATTGCCGATACCATTATTAAGTTAAATCAGATAACAGAATTCGACTATTTTACCGCACGCACTGCAGAAACAACGAGCGCAGCAAACCTAGAAATCCCTACCCAAACTTTCATGGCAATCCACACTACGGCACACACGCAAATTAAACAAATAACAATGTCTTTACGACTGATACTCACATATCTGTTTCAGTTAACACAACGTGCAAACCAAGCACAGCAAAGGCAATCGCACCAAACCCCAGCTTTCATATGCACCGCTGGACAAATGCAAAGACGATTTGCTAAGCGAAAAGCAAAGTTTAAAAATCAGCATTGCTAACAACCTCAACAATTCAACCTGCCAACATGTTGAACAAAATTACACAGATTTAAATAGCTAGCAGTACTCAGGCTTATTTTGGCATACCCCACTTTCCTATTTATAGCCTCGCACACGAAACTTACAAATCTGCATTAAATATACACTTCTTTGCCTTATTCATCTGTAAATGCCGATGCTAGTAAATTCTGCATTACAACAGGGTCTGCGAGATAAGTGAAGCAAATTAGTTGACTTCTCTGTCAGCATGTTTACTGGTGTCTACAAAATTAACTGTGTTGATGATTTCATAGTAGTGCGCCAAAGTAATCGAAAAGATGGCTTTGAAGCATCGTGAATGATTCTGAAAGGCAAGGTTGCCTCTTTCTGTGTAGTATGACGATTTTGTTCGAATGCGTTGTTGAATTCGGTGGTATCACGGCTCGGTGTGCTTGGCTTGCCGTGTGAAGGCGCTAGCCGCTTGGCAAAAACCAGATGGTTCGTTGTTGTAGAATAGTTGAAAGTCTTTTAAATTTTCGTACTCAATCCCAGTCCTATTTGGAAGTACTTGTATTTGCGTCTACGTACTCATTTATCTAATCATGTATACATCTATTTGTCAAGTGAACCACGAAGAAAACGAAGTCGCTGTTGTGGTTTATTTGTTTTAAATGGAACGCGAAATCACGTTAATTTATTATGCCGTTCAGTGGTTCTAGCGTTTAATTCAGGTTGTTCTGGCAATGTTTCAAATGGCTTTTTATTTTAATAATGGTAAATCTTGACAAGTGAGGCCCATTTTGTCGAATGCAGGTGGAACTGTGTTTGGTATATGACTTTTGCTCTTGTTAAGGATGCTGCAGACCCTTATTTTGACGGACGCTTACTTTCTTTTGGTAGAGCGTTCGTCATGGGTGTGGATGTATTTTGACCAACACCAAATACGATTCCTGTCTCTACCACTAGGTTGAACTTTGCTCGTGTGGGAATGCGATCTCAGTTTACGAATTGTTATAGTTCTGTTTTATGCTTTGATATTTGTAATGTGCGCGTTTTTGAACAGGGTTTTGCTTTTGCCCTTGATCTACAAATGTTTTCATAATTGGTGCATAGCAAAAGCTGGATTGCCGAAGTTGTTAATTCTGCTGATGTCGGTAGATTGAATTGCGCTTTTGAGACACTTCGCATTATAATTACTCGATAACTTCCATGTCACTGGTTGAGACCTTAATGCTCATTTGTGTTGACCTTTTCCTAATGCGGCGTACATGCAGGACCTCAGTAGCCACTTGGTTGTAGGCTTAGTTTCGACATGAGCAGAATGCCGAGTAAGACGCTCGAAATCGCAGTTTTTAGTCTTGCTTTAGGGACCGAATCACGTGTCTGAGAAGAGCTGCGTCTAAGCTGGCAATGGTCGATGAAAGAAACCATGGGTGGCGTTTTGGCACTGCCCACAGTTATTTTAGCCAGGAGGCATTTATGCTCATTCCTCTTGATGTTGGCACCGGTCCACGTATACAGAGTACTTTCAAGCCTGCAAAATTTGAGGCTTGTCTCAGACTAGAATTGACTGGTTTGGATTTATTTCACTGCCTTGGCAACGGTTAGCTTTAGACTCCTATGCCTTAGCCCAACAGCAAACAGCTTGCACCAAGAAGTGAACCCATAACTAGCTGTTAAAGTATCCTCTTATAAGGAACGCACAATTTGGTGGTGAGAGCTGGTGGGGACAGGAGCGTCAGAATGATTGGAGGCGGTGTGAATGGACGGGAGTTGGCTGCGAATGATCAGGCAGGTTAACGTGTCCCTTCAATGGCACAGCTTTGGCAGTACAACCACTTGACTCAAAAGGCGAGCACATAATCAAATACCCCTAACAACGAATTTCACAAATTCCTCTTAAACTATCATTCCACAAGTCTTACTAAAAGCTCGCAACTCGTTTACTTTGATAGTTTCAGCGGGTGCTACGAAATTTGATTTGGCGTAAGTGACTTCTTTAGCTTGCAAACGACATTGAGCATTCACAGTTATAAGGCCACATTTAAAATTGCACCAGCTTGACATCGTTCTTATTCGATTTTAGAGGTCAGGCGGCGACATGGTAGGTCCTCTGCTATTAATAGAGGTCGGTTTCTTGATTTATTGACTTCTACTAGATCGATAGGTGGGATGGTACCGCTGGTAAAGACAATCTTAGAGTATACGCAGCCTTGGGGCGCTGCACTGACAATTCAAAACACCCCAAATGCTTTGAACACAATGGCCAAGCACCATAATCTGAAGCAAACAACTTAACTGCATTTACCGGAATGAATGTAAGCACAAGTGCGCGTGTAGCTAAAAAGTGCCAATGTAGCGTCCCAAGGCTCCCTTGAAGGCAAAAGAAGGCAGAATGCTGAGATAGAATACGTATATTCACCGGACAGAGGGAAAAAGACTGCTGGCATGACCCGGAGGTCAGCCCACGCAGCTAGGGCAATACGGTCACCTCTGTGACCTTGGCCGAGACCGGTAGTTTCAACAAACAATGTACTACAGCCAACGATATAATTTAAGCTCCACTTCACTTTCAAGCATTTTGTTGAGAATTCCGGCCTTCTTAATACCGAAAATCAAACAAGTTTTGCATAACTAGTATGCACAATAGCAATCTAACAATCTTGGGTAGTTTATTATTACTTACTGCTTTAATTTGCTTCTGAACACGTGTTTTCAGGCAGTTTATTTGAATTGGTACTTTTGTAAAATAACAAAAATACAAACGCAAATACCTGTCAAATCTGCAAAATTCTAAGGTTACAGCTGCCTTATTAAACGGCGAACATTGGGTTTGCCATGATTAATCACTTTTTAGCCTTTTTAAAAGGAAAACCTAGTTGCGTTTAGTTTGTGCGCCATGCACTTTTTGAGCGGTTAGTCTGAATTTGATTGTAGTGTGTACGCGCGTGGACTTTAGCCTGGGGGATCTTGCCTGTAACATTTTAAAAAGCCCCTTTAATCTCTTGACTGTTCTTGGTACTATTAATATTTCTGATTATTAATTTGTCAGGAAGGCATACCTCTAGTGGATCATTATGCTAGGAATGGGGATATTGCTCAACAGTACCGAACGTGTCTCGCCTTGGCTACTGCTCTGTGATCTTCTCAGGTAGGAATGAATTGTAGTTTACAGGCTCTCATCACTGTTTTTACCAGTTGTTCGTAGGTCCTTTCATGCTCCATGTATGGTGACAGGTGGATTATTTTTATTGCTATGATGTGGTCATTGTGGCCTTGGTTTTGTGTTGAGAGCACCTTTGCGAAATGTGTTATGTAGGGTCTAAGTAATTACTTAGTCGTGAGTTTAGCTTTGATACGAGTATATGTTTGAGTTAAACCTCGAGGCAAAGGAATGGTTACTTTAAGACCTGTAATCTGCTTGTAAACGCTTGCATCACCATGTGGTCTTAAATGTTTGGTTTTTGGGCACTTTTTGTTACGTTTGCGTGGGTTAGTACTGCAGTGCGTCAGTGTTCACTCACTCACTTTCAGGTACTACGAACCTCTAATGGTGGTGGATGAGCATTTGAGGAATCTGTGGAATGGCAGGCGGTGCGAGATTTTCGAGTCACCTGCGTAGGCGTCCCCTTTGTCCTGCGATGTGGATAATGTCATGGACGATATCGGTATGCTTAATGACATGAATTGATGCGACAAGTGTGAGGTTGGAGTTAACATGACAGGAAGGCTTACCCTCTCGTTTCGGAAGGGATGGTGAATTGCGGCAGTGATTGTGCCACTGCTAAAACAGGGAAATCGAGGAGGTGGTACAGTTATTAGTTAAAATCTAGTGTAGTCTTTTTCGGTGAATTAGTGTTTGTTCACCTTTGCAATTCAAGGTGTGCGTTTTTACCATTGATTTATTTTTCAATGTACACAGATGTATTTTTATTTGTTGATAGTCATGTACGCGTATATGCATATTTTGGAATGCATATGGTCATGCTCAATGTTTTTATTGAATGGGATTCAGAAAGAAGAATTGGACGAGTTTTCGATGTGCATAGAGCACACTTTCACGTTTGTTCACTATGCTGGGCAACTGTTGAAGGGATTATTGTAAGTTGTCCCTGTGGTTTGTTAGATGGTGGGTTATTTCAAAATGGAGCAATTATGGTGAATGAGGTCTCATTCGTTGTTGAAATGCTGAAAATCTACCAAGCAGTTGGCCTTACTTTCTGCTAAGGTCGTCGCAGGTCCGAATTACAGCAAGAGTGAATTTCCCCATCTGGAACTTTTTGTAATAAGCAGCACTATGTGTCAATTTCGCCTTAAGAATCCACACATTGCAGATGAAACTTTTCAGCACAGTGTTTCTGTGTTGAAATTGTCGGTCTCTCAGGGATGGTGGATGGTGATGGTGAGCTGCCTTACTGGCTGACCCTCGCTCCTCCGTCGTTACACCCTCAATGCTGGTTATGGGGCACTTTTCAAGGTCATTACAGACTCATCTGTCTGCCGACAACATCCATTGTTGTGGGTGGTGGCAATGGCGGGGAATGTGGATGCAGAGGCGGACTCATGGGAGGCTGCTGAGGTTGCGCTAAGCGCCTTTGAACTCGTCATCGTCGTCGACAGATGTGGTGTTGAGATTATTCTACCTATCGATTCTGTTGAATGTTTCCTCGCTCAGTGTGGATTAATCGTTCGCCCAAAACGGGAGAGGTGCGGCTTTATGCTTGAAGGACTTGTTAACGGCTGAGTGCGCTGTGTGTCAAAGGATAGCATAATGAAAGCTAACCGGTAACTCAGTAAGTACTTTCCCATAAGACAGCATGTCGGACAAATTGAATTTGATGCCATCACTAGCTTTCAACTTTTATTTTTGCTTGTTCTTTTATTGTAAAATCCAAGTTTGTCAGGTTTTGTTGTCCTTAACATTATGATATTAGGTGAAGCCGATATGAAGTAGCTGTCGGGTGATTGGAGATGCAAGTACATCATGAGGCTTTCTTGTGTATGAGCCTCCAAATGATTGATTGTCACAATTGGCAATCGCTTGCCTAGTGTTTAACTAATGGCGTCCACAGGTGTGAGTATTGCAGTGAGTGGGATGACTTATTGCCAAGATGTGATTAATTTGTGTACTGAATGGGAAATGTCCGACAAATTCATGCCTCACTTGCTTCCGCAGATTCCAACATGCGGTTTTCGCCTAATGAAAATGTGCCCTTTTGGGATATTTTGTGTTGTTTAGCGATCATTTTCCAGTTGATGGCATTGAATGTATTGCTACCGCCTGAGGCAAGTGGTTGGGCTTGTCGTTGTGATATTCGATCATAGGATGGTAGCTTTATCAAGGCTTACTTGTTCTGTTGTCATGGCGGTCGTGAGGCCGGATCGTTGACAGGGATTTGACTATTTTGATTTTAGGTCAGCATTTCCTCTACTGAACACGGACACGCGTGACGGTCAGCTAATGTCTCCATCTCCTACAGAATCAGCCTACACCATAGAGGATGATGAAACTGTAGATGTAGTACGCCTACCGAGCGGAGCACGGAGGACGATGCTGGACAAGACAAAGAGGACTATGCTATGCCTCGGTGGTTTGCTGAATGAATCCACCTACCTGCCTTGGCGATGTGCATTCGCCGAGTGGGTCGCCGGTGCTTTAAATACACGTCTATGTGTTCTGCAGTGCATACGTATGAACCAGTGATGGGGATGTTGTAGTGTAGAGTAAAGCATCCTTGGCCGCGGTCCATTTGTATGGTCGTGTGATAGCCGAGGCATGTTTTGCTTCAGCGCTTGCACTTTGTTGGGTTGCAATTGGTTTTGGCCGTCACTAGTGTATTGTAAAGTAGTCTCCGTTTGGTGCTCCAATCTTACTGGTTGGTATGCTATCAGGTGTTTAAAAGTGACATGGTGCTACTTAGCCTTGAGAACGGCTTTAATTAAAAGGCGTAGAATGTGTAACTTGTAGGTGGTTGGGCGGTTAGGTGTGTTTCGGGAAAAAAGGCGTCCTTAAGCACTTTTATCGCAGTGGCGTCTATGCCACGAAGGTGGGGAGGAGGGGAGGCTGCCTACGACTTGAGCAAACTGGTAGCGCAGCCTCTCCCGCAGGACGGCTCCAAATGTTATCATGTTGTCATTTCTGTACTCGAGACGTTTAAATAGATGACGGCCAGTGTCAACATTGGAAGCTGCGTGGGGTTGAAGGGTGTGCTGGGCGAAATGGCCAGGTAAGATGGAGATTGTGATAGGAGGCCAATTTGTTGAATGCATTTTGATGAAATATGCTGGTGTACCTGCAGTCCTTTGCACTTGTTATCTTCGCCCAATGATGCCTCGTTGGCGGAGCATTGAAGCTCCCCGCGTGCTGCGCTAGATAAAGCGAACTTATTGAGCGCACATTGGAATGCAAGTAAATGGTAGGTGCGTCAATTCTAAACTAATCAGATATGCTTTTCCATAGGGCTAGACTCGCATCAACTGCTCGTCGGGACGGAAGTGAGGTGATGTAGGCACTAGCTATGAAATCAGCAACTGTATTAGCAGAGCTAACATGCCGTTATAGTGGCTGGATTTAGGCAAATTAATTCAAAAATAATGCATGGCGTCGCATTGTGTCACGAGGTAGACACGCAAATGTAGGCTGCAGCTAGTATTGCTTAGAAGACTTAACTAAACCAAATTGTTCAACTTATTTGCGGATAAGCGGTTTCGATAGTGGTGAACTTTTGCTCCAAATGTCGTGGATGGCAACGGCCTTGAGAATATCATAATGCCACGCTGATAGGACGCGATGACAAGAAGGTAATTGTAGTTAAGAGAAAGTAGACTGTGGGAATGGGGAGGAAGAGTTGAACGAGTTTTAAACCAGAAATGCTAAAGCGCACCGTTGAACTTTCTGCTACGGAATACAGTTGGGAACAGATGAGCAACCAATCTTGCAATAACATCGCTATAATTATAATCGCCTTTATAATCTATGCTTTGGTTTTCTTTAATGTTTTGGTGTGATTGAGCTGTTAACTGACTCCGAGGCCCGGTCTTCCATGCCTTGATGCCTCTCTCAAGCCATATTTCCGTTCGTTAGTATCAAATGGGGGACGATCAGAACTTATAAGACGATATCTTACCTTTTGCGGCTCTGAAGACAGAACTGGATTGTTTATATGTCTGCGTACGGCTCTACGTGTTGGTTCGGGATTTTATATGCATAGTCAAGAAGTACCTGTTGCTCTGCATCCTTATGGTACGTGAATGAACAGTGATTGGGTTATGAAGGTGATTTAGAATACAACGCTTGCATATGGTTTGACGCTCTGTTGTGGTAGATCTATTCGTCTCTTAGGGTTATGGTGTTTATCACTGAGATTCTATTTTATGTAGTGGTTGCACCTGCCAAACTCGAGCAACTTGTGACCAGTCTGCTAGGTGGTTTTGAACTACTTTGGATAGATGCACCTTTTAGCAAGAACTGGCGTTTGCTTAGCCTCTCTGTACTTTTGACAACCGCGCACACGCCTAAGCGTGGCATAGAAACGATCTAGAGCTTGTCACCACAGCCATGTTCCCTATCAGTAGCACTTACTTCGTAACCCGTTCATTCTTGTAGCAGAGTACATGTAGACAACCACTGCTTGGGAGACTGAAAGTGCTTGTCGATTTTCCGAATCCGGTGTTGGATTGGACGGCTGGACAGTGAGGTCGTCAATTTGTGTGCAGGTGTTTGTTGTTTCCCCACTATCGACCTTTTTTCCAATTAAAGTTTCATTGTGAAGAAGCGACTTCCACAGTGGTCTCTCTTATGAGGCATTTTAGGCTTTGAAGAGTGGATTTCTGACTCGATCGAACCATGCTTATAGTAAGTCACTAAAGCACATCGTTGGTGCGTGGATAAATGCAAAGAAGTGGGTGCGTCTCGCATACGTGGTTCTGTTGGCGAACGCAGTGTACCAAAATTTCTCCATTGCCTGTTTATTTTTCTTAGTTTTTGCTTTTTTAGTAGACAACGAAGCAGGAATTAGTTGAGCTGACGAGTCTTCTGAAGCAATGATTGATAAGTAGGCGGCTCTCTGCATGGAAATCCACCCGAGTCATCCGTGAGAGTGTAGTAACGCATGTAAGAGGAAGTGGGTTGATTGATGTCTTGCAGAAAGGCGTGGGTGGAAGTCGATTCATTGCCGTCTGCTAATATTCGAGTGAGTAGCATGAGCGTTGGCCAGGGATACAGAAGTTCAACTTCTTTCAGATGTTTTCACTCCTTGTAATTAACACGCAGAGGAGCTTGGAGTTCGGGAACAGAGTCCTGGGCCAAATCAGCCTTTGATTGTCATTGCAAGCCTTTTCGTAAGCTTTAATCGACTGGGAGGTAGGAAAGCAGCCTGCACAATGTGCTGCTGCCATCGGCAATGCGTGGTGATGCATTGGGAATGCAATCATTCAAGCCAATGTTCCAAAATGAGCACTAAACATTTTCGAACGGCATTCAGTAGATGGATCTGTCTGAGAGTGAACTGGAGAAGGAGAGCGCGTGAAATCGGATGATGATATCAATCACTGCATCCATATAAATGCTGCTAGCATATCTTTAAGGCTATTTCGCAGCGTGATGTCGCTTCAGACATCAGTGGTGCAAATCGACTTGTAATTTGCAGCCATTTTTCGTATTTAAGCATTTGTATCCAACTGGTTGATCGCTTGGTCTTTGAATACGTAATGAAGCATGCCATTGGAAGGGCGGACGCGCGATTGAGAAGATGCCTAAAATCAGTGTAGTAAGACTATAAAATAAGGCATAGACGGAGGAGCGGGTTTTGTCAGTTGTTTCAATTTGACACAATTATGGCAACCGCAATCGACTGAGTGGTTTCTTGGCATCTGTGTAGGCACTCGCACCTTGTTGGTTCGTTTGGGTATGGGGCAGAACCAATTGAATGCACTGATCGAAAAACTAAACCTTGAACCATCTAAACGCGCATCATACTCTCAACTCTGTGAAGCCGGCAGCCTTCCAGGTCTCAGCACCAGTTAGATCTGTTTTAGCAATGCCTGGTTTTGGTGGCACCCTTTCAAATCGGGTACAAATTCTGGCTTTAAGACCGCCTAATAGCATTGTAGGCAGCTCGACTTCCCAATCGCACCCAGTTTAACCCATTTTGATGCGGTCACGCTGCTTATTTCCTTCACCCTCATAATCTAGCATACGACTGGGAGGGATTGACTATGGCAGCGCTTTGTAGACAATTCATTCATCATCATCACTGCTCCCAATGTTGCCATATTCTGATAAAGATGATTTGATTCAATTGTTTTATTGCAATTAGACTTGGTTGCATTTTGTTGAATGAATAGTTTATTCATTCTACTTGAAATGAGGTCACCCAATTTCTGTGTTCCATGAATTCATTCTTCCTGCGAACATAAAAATATTTTGCTTGACGGTTTTCATAGACTCCGTTGTCCCTTGAATTGATGAAATGCTTTTTAGTGGGGATGAGTCTGAGCAGAAGCTTTGCTTGATCACCTACTTCGTAGCGTCGATTTTGCAACCGCTTAATGGCCCTTCTAGGGCACTCACCGGTCATCCAAGTGGCTCAAATCAGGGCTGATGTAATGGAAGTCGATTAACCTCCATCTTTACCTTAATCTAGAAAAATTTTGTTTAACAGTCATTATGATACTAAGTAAAGTGACTGCGCAACAAGTTCTGTTCAATTTCCTAATTAAGTAATCGTTTGATATTGTGTGCATCCCACTACGTTTCGCTATTCATTACTTCCAAATAAATTTCACACATTTCAGTTAGCTTTCCTAACTCTTATGTTTTATTAGATGCTAGCAGGACAGAGTAAAATAAGCCTCTTTTGTTACATCCATTTGACATCAAAACTATCTTTCTCTCAACTTTTCAAATCAACTAACTCATTTCCTTACCGGCAGATCATGACATTAAATCTTGCATCGCAAATCGGAAATGTGGCATGATACAGATGCTTCCTATGGCATTTTATCTCCAACTCCCAGCTTCTTCTGACACGACTTCGTTTTACCAGTGGACGCCTTTTCCAAGTACATTTGGCTTAGGTTGGAGTAGAAGCTACGAATGCGTGGATGTAGACGAATCAGAGTCGTCACCAATGTGAATGGGTGAGGGTGTGTAGGCAGCCATGTAGACCATGCAATGTAGATTGTAGAAGCAATTTTGGAATAGCTTCCTTCTTACTATGCAATGGCCTATTTTCGTATCATTCCACCTCACATCAGTGCGAAGGTGTGTGAGCCCACTTAGGAGCAATCACTTCTCGCATGTTTCATCTCCGACTGTGCGTCACATGTGAGAAAGTGCTTCCATGTTTCCTGCCTACTTCGACGCCGCGTACTGGTAAAGTGGGTTCATTATTATGCGTTTGTAATAAAAGGGTGCGAAAGCGTTTGGGAGGGGTGGTAACTTCTGAGACGACAACGTACTTCTACTACGAATTCCTTGAGGCTTGTGAGTGTTGAGGTCAAATTTGGGCAAAATTGCATGTGCTACGTATCCTACGACAAGTGAGACAACACGGTGAAGTGGTCCACTTCATTGGACTACTGAATAACAGACTCATTCTCAGCACATTCTTTCACAGTGTTGATGCATGTGTGCGGGACGATTCGTGGACTTGTATCATGATGCTCTGAGGGCAGATGGTGAAGGCTTTACACCCTTCAGAATGTTGTTTGTAAATACATGTGATTAAACTACATCATCCGTGAGGCTGATAAGTTGGCACTTCGGCTTCTCTTTATACATTGATGGCGTGGCTGTTAAAACTAAGGGATTCGGTAATCGGATGGAAGGCAAGACCTTTAGTTTGCCTCAAATGCATAGTTTCCTACTTCAAAGTACCTAGCTACGTTCAGAAATGGCCTTTTTGTAATTCTGAATGAAATTTCAATGAATATCAGTCACACCGCTCTTGATTTGGTATCAAGGGGAATAATTGATAATAATAATTGCATCGCTTTGTGCTACTAGTGAATAAAAGCAGTAGTGTCGTGACTTCCTTCATAGAAATGATGCTAGACTTCACTTCATTGCCACAATATTAGCGCAAAGACCGCATACCAACAGTGTGCAGGCTTGTACTGTAATAAAAAAAAAATCCAAGAATTTCCTTCTGCACAGCATTTGCAAATTTCACCGTCAAGTCATCGTGTCCTCCCTAAGTTTCGGTCAAAATTATCTTCTGATCTAGTTGGTAAAGCAAGGCTACATGTGAAATTGCATGTAAAGAACATGCCAATTGCCTTCACAGTACCGTGTCGCAATGTTCCTCATCCGTGCCACAGACAAGCACCAAAACTATGAATAAGGGTGCTAACTAGGAATAAATCATTGCGTATTCCTCCGACATTAAGGTGCATTACCGTGTTGTAACAATTGTAATAAGGTACATGACAGAGTGCGAAAACCCTTTGGAGAGGACTGTAGATCGTTCTCCACTTTCTACCAATTTCGATTCTCAAACCCCACCACAAACGTTTTCCCCAGACATCACTTTACTGCGTGCATTATTCTCGTGTTGTCTTGAGGCCAACAGGGCTGAAACCATTGGTTGATGAGAGTGATTTCTCCCATTTCACAAAGTCACAGTTAAACTCGCTACCACACATTTACTACTTGTGTGAATAATTCATGACGCAGGCACATAAAATGAAGCATCTTGTCAGTAAAACAGTTACACTGCAGTTTGTTTCAAAGAAGGTGCAAGGATGAATAGGAGGACTGCGATTGCAACGCCGGGATCCGATGGGCTAGTATTAAATACAATTGCGTTTCATATACGTCAGCTGGAAGGCAGTACAAGAAACCAAGGAAATAACCAAGTGGATGCTAGCATTGTCACAACTGGATATTGTGGGAAAAACAACTGAATTATTATGACTTGCTGTGCATATAATACCTCGGTCATGCCTTCTAGACAGCAGTGCAAATCACAGAGCATGACGTCAAACAAACAGAGTCCTGTATATAAACCATTTCGACTTCTCTCCATGCCGAACTGCATCGTAATCAAAGCAGCACCCACCTTTATTGACACTCTGACTCGCGTCTTGCCTTTGAAATCTAGCTAATCAGAATGATGAGCAAGTGACACACTACTTGTGACCCAAACAACAAACCTCTATCTTTCCCTGACTTAAGAGCTCACAAAGGTTCTGCGATGCCTCGAGACACTCAGCAAATTGCATTAGAACGTGCCACTGTTCTCACCTAAATCAAATGCAGCCTATGGATTCCACCAATCCGTCCTCACTCACTGCTTGCCGCTGTGCTTGGGCCCACTTTATAGTCGCGGTTCGAGTACACTTCAACAGAAGTCACGAGACGAGTAAAAATATTGCTTCAGCGATGATGTGGGTGCATACAATGAAGTCAGATCTGCAGACATCTAATTTTCTTCACTCAAACTCCATTCGGTACCTTCTGGTTTCCTCTACCTATTCCGTCATCTAATGCAGCTTTCGTATTTGTTTGTTCATGCCACCAAATGCACAATCCGGTGGTTTTATCATCGGACCCCTACGATGGAAAACTATCCAAAACCCCAACATAACCTCATTATTTTCATATGCCTACTTTCACTGAACTGGTTGCGCTCATGATTGTATGCCACACGTCTGCAAGGCGATATGGTCGCACTTTTAGCTGCGTTAATCGTGGCAGAAGCAGGCGATGGTGTAGTACGTGCAGCATTTCTACCGAAAGTCAAATTATGCGAAAAGGCTGAAGGGTGTGCAGAACTCGCCATCTGCCCTCACAGCACCATGTTGCATGTCCTCAACCCGTGTCACAAGCATGCATCACAACTGTGAATGGGTGTGTTGAAACGGAGAGTGTTATTTAGTGCGCCACCAAAGTGAGCGGCTTCACCGTGTTGTTCCACTTGTTGTGGAATACGGGGTATTTGCAATTTTGCCCAAGCCTTATCTCAACAGTCACCTGTCTGAAAGAAATAGCAGTACCTTCACAGTGTTGTCCCAGGAGTTACCGTCCCTCCTAATGCTTTCACACGCTTTCATTACAAATGCATAACATTAAAAACACATTTTACAAGCATGCGACGTCTAAGTAAGCATGGGGCATTGAAGTACTTACCCACGTGTAATAAACACTCTGAGATGTAAAATGGTAGGAGTTGTTGCTCCTAAGTGGACCCACAAACCGCAGCACTGATGTGAGACAAAACGATAGGAAAATAGGCTTTTGCATGGTAAGAAGACAGCTAGTTAAACCGATTTGCAGCCTTCCCACAATTGCAAACATTATCTGCGTTGCATGGACAACTCGGCTGCCAACACACCCTAACCTGCTCGCATTAGTTGCAATTCTGATGTATCCGCATCTACGCATCATCATCTTCTACACCCACTAAAGTCGAATGTACTTGGAGGAGATGTCTAGAGGTAGAACGAAGTCCTGTGGCAAGAAGCTCAGAGTTGTAGATAAGATGCTACAAGAAGCATCTGTGCCAAACCAAATTACTCATTTAGGAAGCAAACTATGGTGTCATGTTCTGCCTGTACGAAAGTGAATTATTTTAATTGAAGCGTTTACAGTTAAATAGCTTTGCTGTCAAATGAAATTATTAAAAATGAAAGAAATTTTGTCATCACCTACCAGCATCTGCTAAAAGAAAGGAGTCGAGCAAGCACGTTGTGAGAGGTGGAATTGCTTTCAAAGCGTTGATCATTGGGACGACGTGGAAGGCGCACAATGTCAAACGACTGCTTCATCAGAAAGTGAAAATAAAACTTGTCGCGCATTCACTTCACTTAGTACCAGCATGACCGTGAAGGAGAATATGTCTTGCCAAACGTAAAGATAGCGAAAGATCGGCGGTTGGAAGAAGGAGTGTGAGCAGCTCTTGTGTGCGTGTGTGTGGAGAGGATCGTCACGTGGAAAGGTTCTCGTCATAGCCATGAAATTCGATGGTTCCCGGTCTAGTGGCTTCGCCTACACAAGCAACAATCTCAAGTTGACAAACCTCTCTTTTCCACTAACTACAAAGTCACGAAGAAGATTGGTGATTTATTGAGACCTCAAAGAACGAATTTGCAGAATGATTGGTGAACTACTGTTCTAGATGGCTCAAAACGAGTAAAATGTGCGCAAACATTTTAGATTTGGCCATGGGATAGACACAACTCCCAAATCTTAACAAATCCTCTTTGATTGCTTTATTCTCGTCCCTCTTTTCTCTCATATCAATTTCTCTTGACTTAGCAACCGGTTATCGAAGTATTAATATGAAGTCCCTGAGAACAGAGCTACGTGCTCCAAAGTAATGAATGAAAGGCAGTTGAAGGAGGTTCGCTCGAAGCAGCGACAACCCTCATCGCCATGCCTCGTAATGCCCACTCAAGCTTTGGGCTGAAGGGGCCTCCGCGTAAGACTCAAGATGGTTGATTCAATTGGCAACACGTACCATTCCTCATCACTTGGTACAAAACTCGGCATTTTAATGAATCTCTTAAAGACAATCAGTCACTTAAAGAAATTAGAAATTTAAAAGGTACAAATGCTCCTCCGCCTAGAGTAAAATTACAAGGATTACTGTTAGTCCCTTCTATAAACGGCAGAAGAGGTCTCTTCATTCCATACAGAAACATTGGCATTGTCTGCAGCTATTCCTCCTTCTAAGTGAACTGTGAGACGAAACATTTGGCATTACGTTTAGCATTGTATAAGCATCCTTTTAGGATAACATTTTTGCCGCATATTGTTGAATGCTGATTATGCTCACGATTGTATGCCATTTGTAATGAGGCAAAATCCTCACTCATCTCGAACCGAGACTATAAAATGGAACCGAACACAGCGCTCGATAGCCAGATGGGATGAAGGCGTGAGATGAAGATTCTGTTTTCGATGTTGATGAGTATGTTCGAATGTTGTGATGCCACTTTTCAAAATGCTTTGAGAGTGGGAGTAGAGACTGGCTTCTTGAGTCAGAATTAATATTTTAGATGGTCTCCACTCTGATACGCTTGATTCGAGTCTGATTAAATTAAGACAGCAAAGTAGGGAAAGAGCTTCCTTTTGTTAGCGCAAGAGCGACCGACCCGTTCATCGCCTAAACATTTCAGTCTCAGTTTCATAAGCAAACATTATTTCAATCTGGATCACATTAATTCACACTTGCCTGTCTTCTAACGTTTAATTAGATTTAGCTATGCGGATTCAATTGTAATGATTGCATGTCAGTGATGTGTAGCTTTCACTTGCTTGTGGGCGTCAATCAACAGATTTACCAAAGCATGCCTTCCATTGGCATCATGGATAGCGTAAAAGCAGTTCTATTGCCATTCAAATGAAGAGCGATAGCTTTGTTCAAGCATTCACTTCTTTTTATTTGTGCACGTTTATCTTAATTTTAAGAGGTAAGGACACTTTCCTCTAAAATTATTATTTTGATCTGTATCAGCGATATTAAGGAGCAACCGTGCCAAAATGCGCACAACAGTTAAGACATCCAGTGAATACAATTTAAGAGGGCTCATTTTACGTAAGCGCATGTGCCGTGAAATTTTGAAAGTAGTTATAGCATTTGGCATTGCATGATGTCTGGTGCGACACTGGTTAAACTGGTAGTGAAATGATTCAATAGCAGGAAAGTTTTATTTTAAAAGTTAAATTAAGTGGAACTGTATACCGCCTAAAGGAACAAGCATCCCGGCGTTACGTAAGATGAAGGTGTTGAACAATGCAGGAAGGGTCTCCTCAACTAATCTCTACCAGAGTTGAACATTAAGAATATTGCCCCATAACTTGCTCGCTTACCTTCATGAAGGCGTTTAATGTGATAATAAACGGATCGCAAATGACGCCGATGTGATTGAGTCTAAAATCAGTACGGCAGCAGGAAGAGTAGTATATCGCTTCACCACAAATTCATCTTAAGGCAATCAGCGAGCCATGATGCCTCATTTAAAATTGGCCAACACAAATTCGCATCTCGGACGTGATTACATAACTCATCTCTTCAGAGGCGTGTGTCACTAATCTCATATAGTCGCCGGCGTAACCTGTCATTTGTTTGGTACTGACATCATCACAGATGGTCAGGACTAATTAATCAAATGCATGATTCCGCTAAGAATCTAAGTATGTTCAAATAGAGTTAATTAGGTAAGGATATTTGCCTTCTTCATCATCCTGACCACAATTTCTACTAGTCATTCACTTAGGGCCTACTGCGAATGTTTAGCGCACTGGGTTTTGTCGACACTGTAGGAAAGTGAGTTGCAGTCCTGATCCTATTTACCCACAATTTGCGGGCATTAATTTTTGCGTATTTTTACAAACGCTGCATCGATGAGACGCTCAAACACCTTTGAGAGATATCGGTGACTAAAATGTTTCTTCACTCTGAGTGAATTTAATAAACCGCTGCTAGTCTTCATGCTGGGCTGTGACAAAGGTCTCTTTCTTTAACAAAAGGACGTTCATACGTTGTCTAAGCTATTTCCTGTTTTTACTAAATTGTGGGGCGAATCGTTCAGCATCGTGTTTATTATTTGATAGGACTTATCTTAAAGGATAATTTGCGCCTTAGTGGGCGGAAAGTCGAGAGTGCTTTCATTACCATGTGTAGACGGTTCGTCAGGAAGGGACGTCAGCAAAGTGATGCAGACGCTATGCCTAATCGATGAGTCGCGGCAAAGGCAGACAATGTTGCAGTACGTGCTACATTCTAAAACAAACCTACTTAGTATCGTCGGAGTTGGATGGGCACTGCTGACTCTAGTGTGCGAGAGTTTGCTTTCATCTTTCTGCCAAACCCTTGTTCCAAGTCTAGTATTCGTCCGGCAAGACGAAACGTTGAACATTGCAACAAACACATTTACAAAACATACTACAGTCAATTTGTAAGTAGTAAAATTTTGTTAGCTTTTAACTTCTGCCTGTGACATGAACATTGTGAGCTAACTCATGTCGATGTGAATGTACTTGCGCATTCACTAAACCTTTTCAAACTATCTAAAACAGCAGTGTGCTTAACATTCTACAAAACGATGCATTAGTTTTCAATAAATTTTATCCACTCCTATGTTTGTCAATTTAAAATTGTTACATGCGTGGACAAAGCCGCTACACCAAGAACCGTCAAAACCCAGTTTCATGACATAACACTTCCCAAATGACAGTCCGCTTTGCGTATGCGCACACAGAACCTATTTACTCTCCCTTCCAATCGTCTAGCTTCTAATATCGTTAGAATTAGCAAGACTCAGTGCACGTTTACAATTCAACTAACATGGAACAGAAATGACTGCTCAATAGGTTTCGTTTCCATTCCTCATAGAGTAGTCGTTCAATGCTTCGTGTGTGTAAGGCAGCATTAAGTGGAACAGATAGAGTTGGGGGAGGACAATTGGGTGTTGACATAGCTGGCTTCGCTGCATGAACCCACATCGGCACTAGAGCGATATTTTCACTCCTCTCGTGACTTCTGTTAAAAAGTACTGGCACCGGGACTATAAATAGGAATTAGCAAAGTGGCTAGCAGCGGGATAGGATGACAGAGCGAAGTAGAGAGGATGCATTTGACGTAGATGAATGTGTTAGTACATTCTGATCCGATTTGTGGACTGACCCGAAACATCGGACAAACAGTTGCGATCGTCTGAAAAGCGAAGTCAGGGATTTTCGAGTTTCTTTATATTCGTCGATTCTGTGCGATCTAATGAGCTTGATTTAAAAAGGCAGGTCTATGCTAAAATGTAAATGAAGGTGGATGATGTGCCGGACATGCTGCGGTGCGGTATTGGAGGAAGTCAACACCGTGTGTTTACAAGGCGGTGTTCGTTCGGCACGGCCAAGGTGTTATTTCCATCGTTGCCTACGCCGATCGTAAAGAATCAACTTTCAATTTGTCCACCTCCTAATGTTAAAGTCTAGCATTCAGTGTTTTCATCAGCACTTCTGTAGTGAAGGTGTCCCATCACTGCCCTTAGCTGACGAACATCAAATGAAATTGCAATTAAGTGGGTGCTGTCAGTTCCCGACGTTGCGATCACCCATATTTTATTCATCTTTACTGCTTCACACTCAGTAGAGGTTGCACTTAATTTGTTCAAAATCACAACGGGCGTGATGTTATGTGCCTACGTAAGGGGCTATTCACATCGGCAATACATGCATGGCAGCAGGTCTGTGCATTTGTGGAATGAAAATAGTAAAACGTCTCCAGCTCTGTAGGTCTGAAGGCAACAGTCGTCTTGATTTGTAACGTCTTTCCATGTCACTTTGAGGGTGGGTGTGTTCAAAAGCGAATTACAGCAAAGCGTTTGAAGGTGGTATGCGCCGTTTTCCCTAACATTGAAGTACGTAAGTCGAGAGCAGCTGCAATCGCCTGTTATTTGTGAATGCTTTTGGATTGTTAATTTGGTGGGTTGCATCGCGTTCGACAAGCACAATTGGTGTGCGCTGTAAGGAACGACGATAATGGCGATGCATGCAGTCGGATTAACACTGAGCGGTTGATAAGGCCGTTGTTTGCCTCATTGATGGACAGTTATTCTGATTATCCTCTTTACTGAATGTAAACTGTCCACGACTGATTGTCTCCAAAACTGCAGGTCTAATTCTTTTACTGACCTGAGTTCTTTGGATCGAGAGCTTGGAAGCGAATGGTAATGCTGCGTCACTAGTGCTGATGCGATGGAAAACAGATTAAAGATTGTCGGAAGCACTGAGTGTGAGAGGAGAGGCGTAGTTGGTCCGAAATGAATTGATACAGGTGCTGTGTAGAGATTAGCCTGCCCTAATGAGGTCTACGGCTACGTTTAAGATTGGATCCTATTTTCAGCATTTACTTCTGGCATTGTGTCCTTTAGTGCCCTTGATTACGTTTTTGATTGCATTCTTTGATGGTATAAATGCTATGTGGACTCGTTATTGCTCCACAAACCTGATCTCGCGCTGTCTATTGAATTGCCTCGTCTCTTGCCCGCTCAGACGTTGCATATTTCTACAACCTCTGAGTTGGCAGAGGGACGCTATTACGGTTTGCTTAAGGCAAGTGAGTGTCCCCATCACGGTGTAGCATTTTATCTCCGACTTTGAGCTTCTTGCCACAGGACTTCGTTCTACCTCTAGACATCTCCTCCAAGTACATTCGACTTTAGTGGGTGTAGAAGATGATGATGCGTAGATGCGGATACATCAGAATTGCAACTAATGCGAGCAGGTTAGGGTGTGTTGGCAGCCGAGTTGTCCATGCAACGCAGATAATGTTTGCAATTGTGGGAAGGCTGCAAATCGGCTTAACTAGCTGTCTTCTTACCATGCAAAAGCCTATTTTCCTATCGTTTTGTCTCACATCAGTGCTGCGGTTTGTGGGTCCACTTAGGAGCAACAACTCCTACCATTTTACATCTCAGAGTGTTTATTACACGTGGGTAAGTACTTCAATGCCCCATGCTTACTTAGACGTCGCATGCTTGTAAAATGTGTTTTTAATGTTATGCATTTGTAATGAAAGCGTGTGAAAGCATTAGGAGGGACGGTAACTCCTGGGACAACACTGTGAAGGTACTGCTATTTCTTTCAGACAGGTGACTGTTGAGATAAGGCTTGGGCAAAATTGCAAATACCCCGTATTCCACAACAAGTGGAACAACACGGTGAAGCCGCTCACTTTGGTGGCGCACTAAATAACACTCTCCGTTTCAACACACCCATTCACAGTTGTGATGCATGCTTGTGACACGGGTTGAGGACATGCAACATGGTGCTGTGAGGGCAGATGGCGAGTTCTGCACACCCTTCAGCCTTTTCGCATAATTTGACTTTCGGTAGAAATGCTGCACGTACTACACCATCGCCTGCTTCTGCCACGATTAACGCAGCTAAAAGTGCGACCATATCGCCTTGCAGACGTGTGGCATACAATCATGAGCGCAACCAGTTCAGTGAAAGTAGGCATATGAAAATAATGAGGTTATGTTGGGGTTTTGGATAGTTTTCCATCGTAGGGGTCCGATGATAAAACCACCGGATTGTGCATTTGGTGGCATGAACAAACAAATACGAAAGCTGCATTAGATGACGGAATAGGTAGAGGAAACCAGAAGGTTCCGAATGGAGTTTGAGTGAAGAAAATTAGATGTCTGCAGATCTGACTTCATTGTATGCACCCACATCATCGCTGAAGCAATATTTTTACTCGTCTCGTGACTTCTGTTGAAGTGTACTCGAACCGCGACTATAAAGTGGGCCCAAGCACAGCGGCAAGCAGTGAGTGAGGACGGATTGGTGGAACCCATAGGCTGCATTTGATTAAGACGAGAACGGTAGAACGTTCTAATGCAATTTGCTGAGTGTCTCGAGGCATCGCAGAACCTTTGTGAGCTCGTAAGTCAAGGAAAAATGGGGATTTGTTGTTTGGTTTACAAGTAGTGTGTCACTTGCTCTGCATTCTTACTAGCTAGATTCCGGAGGCAATAGACGAGTCAGAGTGTCAAAAGAGGTGGGTGCTACTTTGGTCATGATGCAGTTCGGCATCGAGAGAAGTTACAATCGTTTACATGCGGGGCTCCATTCGCTTGGCGTCATGGTCTGTGATTTGCACTGCTGTCTAGGAGGCATGACCGAGGTATTATATGCACAGTAAGTCATATCAATTTGGCTGTGATTCCACGACTTCCAGTTGTCACAATGTCAGCAATTACTTGGTAATTTTTTTGGTTTATTCGCCAGCTTGCCGGCACACAGGTTTCTTGTACTGCCTTCCAGCTGAGGTATATGAAACGCGATTGTATTTAATAGGAACCCATTAGATCCCGACGTTGCGATCGCACACCTCCTATTCGTCCTTGGATCTCTTTTGGAACAAACTGCAGTGTAACTGATTTACTGACAAGATGTGACATTTCGTGTGCCTGCGTCATTAGTTATTCACAGCGGCAAAGTGTTGCGGATATAAAAAGCCATTTCTGAACGTTACTAAATCCTTGAAAGTGAGAACTTATGCATCTTAAGCAAAATGAGGGTCTTGCTCTTTTTATTGAATCGCCAAATCCCTTAGATGTGACAGTCACGCCATCAATGCATAATGGGAAGGCGAAGTGACAACTTATCAGCCTCCTGATGATACAAGTCGCCAAATCTTACCGCACACATGCATCAAAACAGTGAAGGAATGTGCTAAAAAGGAGTCAGTTATTCAGTACCCCAAAAAGTGGACCACTTCACTCGCGAGCCTCAAGGAATGCGTGGCAGAAGCACGATGTCGTCTCAGAAGTTACCGTCCCTACCGAATGCTTTCGCACCCTTTTTTTACAAATGCATAACAATGAACCCACTTTACAAGTACGCGACGTCTAAGTAAGCAAGAGACATGGAAGTACTTACTCACAGGTGATGCACACTCGGAGATGAAATATGCGTAAGGTGATTGCTCCTAAGTGAACTCACACACCCTTCGCATTGATGTGAGATGGAATGATAGGAAAATAGGCCTTTGCATTAGTAAGAGGGAAGCCAATCCAAAATTGCTTCTACAATCTACATTGCATGGTCTACATGGCTGCCTACACACCCTCATCCATTCACATTGGTGGCAATTCTGATTCGTCTACATCCACGCATTCGTAGCTTCTACTCCAACCGAAGTCAAACGTACCTGGAAAAGATGTCCGCTGGTAGAACGAAGTCCTGTCAGAAAAAGCTAAGAGTTGGAGCTAAAATGTCACGGGAAGCATCTGCATCATGCCGCATTTCTGATTTGCGATGGAAGATTCAGTGTCATGTTCGGCCAGTAAGAATGTGAATTAGCTGATTTGAAAAGTTAAGAGAAGGATAGCTTTGATGTCAAATGGATGTAATAAAAGAGGCTTACTTTACTCTGCCCTGCCAGCATCTGCTGAAACACAAGAATTAGGAAAGCTAACTGAAATATGTAGAATTGATTTGGAAGTAATGAATAGCGAAACGCAGCAGGATGCACACAATATCAAACGACTGCTTCATCAGGTAAGGGACCAAGTCCTGCCGCGCTGTCAATTTACTTGGTATCATCATGATTGCAAAACAAAATATGTCTTGATTAATGTAAAGAGGGGAAAGGATTAGCGATTGGAAGGAGGAGAGTAAGTGGCTTTTGTGTGTGGATGCATTGAGAGGACTGCCTCGTGAGAAGGTTCTCTTCGTAGCATTGGATTTTGACGATTCTCATACCTCGAGGCAGTCAGCCAACATATTCATCCACATCCAAACAAGCCTCTCCACCTCACTACCTTGTTCTTTCCCCCATGCTTGCTTTACGCGCTCAGGTCTACTTTATAGTCATGGTTCGAGTACACTTCGATCTGAATCAAGAGGGAATGAATATATCGCTCAACAGACAATATGTGTTTATACAGTGAAGTCAGCTATGCCAACAATTGACTGTCCTGCCTCCAACTCTACTCATTACCTTCGGTGTTGCCTTACACACCGGCACACACACCATCAAATTATCAAACGACTACTCTCTCACCAAGGGAAATGGAAGCGGTCGCACATTCATTTCAGCGTAATTATAAAGTCGAAATTGGTTCCTGTGTGCACCATATGCGGAAAATGGACTGTCACTTGGGTATTCGCATGCCGTTGCACTAGAATTTGATGGTTTTCAGTCCAATGGCTTCTCCCACGCAGGCAGCACTCCCGAATTGGCAAAAAATGGGGTGCAATCATCATTTACAACCTGAATGAATGATTCTCCCGAACGTTTGGTGAACCAATGTCTTAGATGGCTCAAAAGGGGTAATAAACGCGCAAGCACATTCTCTTCACATTTGTTTGGTCACAAGTTTCGCTCCATAGACAAAACCAATCACTGATGGAATGACACCAACTGCAATTTACTGGCAGCATGTTTTGTAAAAATGCCAATCAACGTAGGCGACACATGGAGGAGTGCTGCATGATCCACGATGCAAACAAATGCCCTTTTCCTGCCAGCCTTGTGGGAAGAGACTAAAGTGACACGGTCACTGTGATGCAAGTCTTCTCAAATGGGTGTTTATAGTGCCACAGGTATTGGCAAGCATCGCGCAATACCTAGCATCCTCCACTAATTCACTTCGCTTCGTCACTGGTATCGCTATTGAATAACCGTTTGCACTAACGCCTCTTATGTAGACAGATACTTGAAAGATCATCATTTCAGTAACATTCCATAAATTAATTCTCTAAAGAAGGTTTTGTCAGTTGTTGTCATACCTGCTGTTCTGTCTTGCTGGACGAGTCCTAGTCTACAGCTATGGGTTTGGCAGAAAGACGAAAGGAAGCTCTCGTACACCTGAGTCAATAGTACCCATCTGATTTCGACGGTTATTAATGGGTTTGCTTTAGAATGCAACACTCACTACGCCATCTTCTGCTTTCGCCGCAACCAGGCTGTTAGACGGATCGTTTGCATCACTTCGCGGACGCCTTTTCTTGACATTTCATCAAAAAGCCATCGTGATAGCACTCCTTGCTTTGCGATGAATACGGCACATGGGACCTCCAGAAAAGAGGTCTTATTGAACGGTAAGCACAATGCTGGACAGTTCGTCCCATAATTTAGTCTTTGGCAATGCCCGTGTCCCTGCATTCGATAGAAAGACATTTTACCGTTCGAAGTGAGGACTGCAGCACTTAATTAATTCACTTTAATCGCCGATCTGCCACACAGGACTTTTAGCGACACATCAATGCGAGGTTTGGGGACGTGTAAGAATAAATTGTCGCCAATTTTGGTTTGATTAGCTCACCACTGTACCAGACGTTGCAATCCCACATCTTTTATTGATTTTCACACATTTAAATCCAGGAGAGACCACGCTGACATTGTTAAAATCAAATTCGACGTGATGTTACGTACCCATGTCACGAGCTATTAATACTGACAGTAAATGTGTGGCAGCGAATACAACTCGAGTGCTATGAAATGGTAGAAATCGAGTTTTTGATGCATGGTCGCTAACCTACACTATCATTACCGTCGACCTCCACGCGGATTGTCATCGTGAATCCGAACGTTGCTTTTTCTCACTTTAAGGTGGATTTGTGCAATGATGAAGGTGAGCGGGATGTTAGTAGGAGTTCAACGTCGTCTGCTTTATCATTGATAGGTGAATCGGTTGATATCCATCATAATGCGTGGAAGGTTTTATATCTTTGCTGTGTTGTGGCACAGACCACGCTCGGTTGCTTTTGATGGGCAGGTTGAAGTGGTGTGCACTGCAAGTAAACACACATTTAGTGGTTCAGACTGTTGAGTTGCAACTGGATGGATGAAGCAATAGTTGGTTTTGATGACTGATGGGGTAGTTTTTGGTATGGAGTGTTCACGTATTGTGTTTGCTCTTTTGGAATGCATATTGTTCACAACTAAATATATCCAGGGTGACAGATCCATTCATTTAAAATTCGGTTTCATTCAAAGCCATTTCAGAAGGAATTGATAACGTTGTATCAACAGTGCTGATGCGACAAAAACCAGATTAAGAATTTTGGAAAGAATTGAGTGGCAGAAGAGGGACGTAGGTGGTAGGAAATGATGCCAATCAGATGCTGTGTGGAACTTGACTTGCCTCAAAAATTCCTGTGGATGTGTATGCGACTGGATGTTGTGTTCAGCATCCACTTCTGGTTTGATTTCACCTTCATTTGCATTCTTCGTCGATAAAAACGCCACGCAGACTCGTCATGGCGAATGCGCGATTCCTAACCACGATTGCGGTAACCAACAATGGACGTAGCACATTTGTCGTGCTGAACGAACGAAGGCCTGTTTACAAACCATTCTGACTTTCATCCATGTCACACTACATCATGACAGGGACAACATCCGTTTTTACCAACATTTTGGCCCATTTCTTGCCTTTCTAATCAAGCACGCCAGAATAGAGAACAATTGACGCATTACTTGTGGCCAAAAACACATTTTCTCACTTTCACTTGACTTAGGCGCCTACAATTGTTATTCCGGCGCATCAAGGTATTAAGCAAATTGCATCAAAACATTACAACATAATCATCAACATCGGAAATCAGCATCTCCATTTACTCTCTCATCCACTCTCACTGCCAGACGCTGTTCTTGGGCTCGTTATATGGTCTCATTTCGAGCACACTTTAGCAGAAGTCACAGGAGAAGTAAAAATATCGCTTCTGCAACGATGTGAGTTCATACAGTGAGGCCAGCTATGCCAATATCGGACTCGCATCCTTCCAACTTCACATCGCTGTATGAACCCACATCGTCGCTTAAGCGATATTTTCCCTTTTCTCGTGACTTCTGTTAAAGTGAGTTCGAACCGAGACTATTGGTCCGGTACCCTGGAAGACCTGATTATTTTAATTACCATTTTTGGAAAAGTAATAGTGATGTGCCAACTGTACTTATGAAGTGACGGGCAACTCGTGAATTTCTGAAAGCTCTGGATGGCAGAACAGCATGTGGCGTGTAAAACAGCAAGGCACAGTTGTCTACCTCGGTAAAGTGAAAAGCTACAAATTTCTCTGCAACACACTCACCCACAGTTTAGCTGCGTGTCGTGCAGCCGTTTCCTTTAGTTTCGAATCCCTAAGCCGAAGTGTCAATGAGGAGAAGGTTCACTCAAAGCAGCGACAGCGCTGATGACCGTGCCATCCGACAGGACTCAGGACAGTTCAGTAAATTGCTACCCAGCATCATCGTTTTGTCAGTCGCTACCTTTTACTCGTGACGCAGCCATTGTAAGCAACCTACTGCCAAAGCCGAAATACTTGCGCGCATGTTACTCTTTTTTAGACCAACTAAGTTTGTAGTTCACCAAACATTCTGCAAATTTATTGTTTGGTCCTCAATAAAGTACCAATCTTCCCCACGGTTTTGTCGTTAAGTGCACAGGAAGAAGTAGCAATTTGAGATTGTTGCTTGCGTGAGCGGAGCCATTCGACTGAGAACCGTCAAATTGCAGTGCTGTGACGAGAAGATTACCATGTGACAGTCCTCTCCACGCAAACGCACACAGGAGCTACTCACCCTTCTCCTTCCAATCGCTCGTCTTTTGCTGTCTCTGCATTTAGGAAGACATATTTTGGCTTCCAGTCATGATGATGCTAAGCTAACTGACTTCGCGACAAGTTTTGTTCCTTTCCTGATGAGGTAGCCGTTTGAATTTGTGTGCATCTCACTGCCAGCCACTACTCAATGCCTCCGGACCGATTTTGCCGCTCTGAATGATCCTATCCAAATGCTATGCTAAGAGGACAGGACTAAATTGATTTCCATCATTAAGTCCATTTGATAGCAAAGATATTAAGCTCTAGACTCTTCAATTTGACTAATCAACTTCTTAGTGGCAGAATATGACACCAACTTTTGCTTCGCGAATCACTGGTTGACTTGATGCAGGTGTTTCCCGTAGCAGTTTACCTACAACTTTGAGATTCTTTGCACAGGACGTCGCTCTGACAATATACATCGCTTTCAAGTACATAGAGCTTAGATTGGTGTAAGAGATAACAATACGCAGACTTAGACAAGTCAGAATCCCCACCAATGCAAGTGGGTGAGGGTGCGTGTAGGCGGTCAAGCAGGCCATGCAAAGCAGCTTATAGATGCGGTTAAGGAAGAGCTGCATGTCGAATCAATTGGACGCCTTCTTCCTACGCAAAGACCTACTTCCCCACCATTTCATATGGATTCAGTGGAATCGTTTGTGTGCCTACTTAGGATTAAGATCTTCTCACATATTTCGTCTCGAAGTGTTCATTAAATGCAAGTAATTTCGTGTCTCTTGCTTACTTAGCCGTCGTATACCTGTCAAGTGTGGGAGGAGTGGTAACTTCTGAGGTGACAGCGTGGATCTTTTAGAATTTTCTTGAGGGAGGTTTAGACAAAAGCTGAAGTGCCCTGTCTTCCACGACAAGTGGAACAACACGGTAAAGTAGCCAACATTAGGGAAGAACTGAATAACAGACTCCTTTTAAGCGAACTCATTCACAGTTGAGCGTGTAACATGTAAAGTGGTGCTGAATAACAGACTTCTTATCAGGCCAGATGGCGAGTTGTTAATTACAACCCTCAGCCATTTTGCATAGTGCTTAATGTTGCCAAAGAATGCCGTCCACTCTACACCATCGCCTGCTTCTGTCACGACTCTTCTGATTGGAAGCGCGACCATCACCTTGCGGCCGACTTTCCTCATTACGACTGGCACACCATCAAGGGTGCACATAGTTTTCTATGGAACACGACGAAAATGGGAACCCTGTAAAAGGCGGCTCATCAAACATTGATCACGATGCTGGACAATTTGTCTCATACTGCCATTAACACGAAGAACAGCCTTAGACAACGCCAATGTTCCCTTATTCAATAAAGAAACACTCTCCGCCGTCCAACGAAGGAACCAACAGTAGTGCTTGATTCCACTCACCGATATCTCCACGTGCCTTTGCGTGACGCATCGATGCAGCGGTTGTGGATACGCAAAAATAGTCCGTGCAAATTGTGGGCAAGTAAAGTGAGCACTGCAACTCGGCTTCCCACATTGTCGTCGACAAATGGTTGCCTCGAAACGCCAGGCCAAGAGAAATAGTCCTCGTTGGCAATTGAATTAACTCTCTTAAGTGGTTTCCGCAGGCCCGCTCAGCCAGAAGTTTGGGTAGACATTTGGAGACACAGCGACTAGGGTTGTCACTTCTTCGAGTACACCTCCATTAACTTCCATTCGTAAATTATTTAAGGAACTTCATTCTCTCTGGAGAATTCGAATTAGTACATCGGCTCAGGACTTCTAAGCCAAGAGAAATGATTGAGTGGAGAGGGTGTATAGGTTAATGCAAATAATGAGGTTGTGTTGGAATTCGGGATTTGTGTGCGCCGGCGAGTCTGTCAGCCTTAACTCAACCTATAGGCGTGCAACAGTTGCACTGCTCCATATCTATTTCAAGCACATGTATTTTGGAATTGACCTAATTTATAAGGAAACACATATTTCATTTTAGAGCAAAAGGCCAGAATTGTGGAGCATGTGTCGATCCTTCATTCATTGTGCTTCCACTGTGCGCCTGCTTGATATTTTGCGTTCCCTTTGTACACAATTTTAGACTGCAGATGCGATGTCTTCCCACCTCTATTGAGTCAGATCCAATTATAAGGACACCAGGTTATACATTTGTGGCACAAACAAGCAAGTGCTAAAGCAGTCTTAGGTAGATGAGAGGTAAGGAGCACCAAAGAGATGGAATGGAGTGAGAGCAAAGACAGTGAGGCGTTGGCATATCTGACTTCACTGTATGAACACACATTGTCACTGGAGCGATGTTTTCACTGCTCTCTACACTTCCGATGAAGTGTACTTGAAGCGCGACTATAAAATAGGCCCCAGCACAGCGGATGGCAGTGAGTGGCGACGGAGGATGAAAGTGAAGAGGCTGTTTCTAATGTGGATGAATATATTCGTTAGTTCTGTGCGCCCCAAGTCTTATGTTCATTGTTAATCATGCCGATCGCAAATTCGGGTACAGATTGCAGCCTTGAATTGCGGTCGCGGTTTATATCTGTCAGCCGAGGAGCAGTGACACAAAACCTGAACCGCTATTGGACTGACGAATCGACTGAATTTAGTTGGTAAGAACGGAATTGAGCCTTTCAATGTGGAACCCACAGAAATTATCTAGTGAGTACAGAACTTTGAGCAACAGGAATTAGACACGGTGACTGTGAGACTCTGATGACCCCTTTTGTCGTAGGAAAGAGGGTCGAGATAGGCATAACCGACTGTTAACACAACACCTTTTTCATGTCTCCTAGATGGCAGTGCAAATTACAGAGTGTCGCCGAGCCAACACAACCTTGCATACAAATGCTGCTGACTTCGTTCATTGCTGCACTACATAATGACCGGCATATCATTCACCTCCATTCACATTCTGCCACATATCCTGTCTTTCGAATTAGGCACATCAGAATAGAGTGCTACTGACGCATCGACTGTGACCCAAGAGGCAAATCCCCATTTCCACTCATCTTATTTGTCCCATACTTCGAAACGCTGCAATAGCTCGTTCTCTCTCACCGCTCGTCCGATGTGCTCATGCCAACTTTGTAATCTCGGCCCGAGGACACTTCAACAGGAATCACGGGACGAGTGAAAATATCGCACCAGCGACGATGTGAGTTCATACAGTGAAGTCAGCTTACCAACACCTGACAGTCCTCGTTCCAACTCCATTTCTTTCCTTTGGTGCTGCCTTACCTCTTCACCCGTCAAACACTGCTTTCGTGACTGTTTCTCCATGCCACACAATGCACAATCCGATGTCATTGCCATCGGAACATGCAATTTAGAAATGGTTTTGCTGAGTGGAGAGAGGGAGACGCTTGATTTGCGATCTTTAAGTGTGTGCAATGGAACGCAATACATCAAGATGGCACAGAGTGGAAGCACAATGAAAGGAGGGATTGCCACGCCTCTTCACTTGACCTAGTTGGATGGGACTTTGACGGATGAGGCCAATAGGACGTAGAACATGTGCTGCTGCTTTGCATTAGTTAGAACAACTTTGACATTCCATGGTGTACTTGATTCTAATGTACATTTAGCGACAGAGCAGCCTTACCTTTAGGTGCTGCTTAAGACGCTCCAATGATTGTTTAGGTCAAATCCGGTCACTTCCATTGATGGTGCAGCTGGAAATACTGACCCCCAATGCATGCGTTAAACTCACTTTTTATCGCTCAAGTCAAAAGTGGTTTCGTAGGTCAAAGTCAATCCGCAAATACTTTGCAAACTGACATTCATATTGAGGGATACCAATGTTGCCGTACAATGACAACTTGCAATTGCCTTAAGATGATGTGGTTTGAAGAATCGTGGGACATACAGGTGATGTGAATTCTCAGTGGAAGGCACCAACATTCGTTGTTCAATGACGTTACTTTTCAATTTTCTGAATGAAACATTCGATTGTTTTACATTTTGCAGAATAAATGTATCCGAGTGGAAGAAATAAAAATGGAATTTGGATTCGGGCTCTTCGCTTTTAAAATGGAACTCAGCTCTTGATGATTTGCACTAAGAAGTGCTACACATTTGTCCAGCTCTTGGTGCCTATGTGTTGAGTAAATGAATGGACGGTTTGTACTCAGTCACTCAGGTAGGAGTTAGGCATGCCTGCAGTTGGGCGACAAGTCATGTTTGGAGTTTTTCAGTAAGCATTAGCAAGGTGGTTGATAAATGAGAAGCAAAATAATGGGATTTGCGAAATTAAGGCTAAAAGCACGTGACAGTCTATTCAAGCATGCCTAAATCGCATTCCTGATTCCTGTCGCAAATCTCTTTCCTTTCAATCAGATACAATGCTTAAATGTCATTTGTAGGCCATAGGTGGGACGACAATTTAAACCTGATTGCAGAGCGCGACACATCGCCGTCCTAAACTCTCCCTCTGTACCCTCTCTCTTATCCATAATGAAGATGTCAAAGCATATTCAGACTTCGAATAGCAAGAGCGGAAGTAGGGAAGAGGAGGAATTCGCTACATCAAAGTCCTTGAGCCGATGCATAAATAAACAGTCCCTCGAAGCAGAGCTTTGCCCTTCAATTTACCTAAAGAAGATGTCACGGATGTGCTCGAAGCAGAGATAATCCTGTCCACCGCCACTTCTGACATGTTTCGAGAATACAAATTTACTTGCCGCCAAGAAGGACATGGGCATTATCGAAGACTAAATTATGGGACGAACTGTCCAGCATTGTGCTTATCGTTCAAGAAGACGCCTTTTCGGAGGTCCCTTGTGCCGTATTTACTTGGAAAGCGAGGAGTGCTACCACGATGGTGTTTTGATGAATTGTCAAGGGAGGACGACCGCAAAGTGATGCAGACGCCCTGCCTAACAGCCTGGTTGCAGCAAATGCATACGATGGTGTAGTGAGTATCACATTCTAAAGCAAACCCATTAACTCGTGTGTACGGGAGTTTCCTTTTTTCTTTCCACCAAACCTAGGACTCGTCCAGTAAGAAGGAGCGGCAGGTATGGTAACAACTGGCAAAATCGTCTCTTGAGAATGAATTTTAAAATATTCCTAAGATGATGGTCTTTTAAGTGTCTGTCTACATCAGAACCGTTAGTTCAAACGGTTCTTCAGCAGCGATACCAGTGACGGGTCGAAGTGAATTAGTAAAGGATGCTAGGTATTACGCAATGCTTGTCGAAACCTGTGGCACTACAAACACCCATTTGGGAAGCCTTACATCACAGTGATCGTGTCACTTAAGGCTCTTCCCACAAGGTTGGCAGGAAAAGGGCATTTGTTTTCATCGTCGATCATGCAGCATTCCTCCATGTGTCGTCTACTTTGACTGGCATTTTTACAAAACATGCTGCCATCAAATAGCACTTATTGTCATTCCATTAGTGATTAGTTTTGCCTATGCAGCGAAACTTGTGACCAAGCAAATGTGAATGACAATGTAATGACGCCTTTATTACCCCTTTAGAGCCGTCTAAGGCATTAGTTTACCAAACCAATTTCGTTTGATAATTAATAATTTGATGGTGTGCGTGTGTGTCGTTGTGTGAGGCAACACCGAAGGTGATGAGTACAGTTGGAGGCAGGACAGTCAATTGTTGGCATAGCTGACTTCACTGTACAAACACATATTGTCGGTGGAGCGATATATTCATTTACTCGAGATTTACATCAAAGTGTACTCGAACCATGACCTGAGCACACAAAGCCAGCAGGAGGAGAGAACAGGGTAGTGAGGTGGAGAGGCTTGTTTGGATGTGGGTGAATAGGTTGGCACGTACTGCTGTGATTAGCTGAGTGCCTTAGTCAAGTGGAAATGGGGAACTGCGTCATCACTCACAATTAATGCGTCAGTAGCACTCTATTCTGATGTGCTTAATTCGACGCCGAAGGCGTAGGCGGAACCACTATAATGAGAACCATCGAATTCCAATGCCACGAAGAGAGCCTTCCACGTGACAGTCCTCTCAACGCATCCACACACAAAAGCCACTCACTTTCCTCCTTCCAATCGCTAATTCTTTCCCCTCTTTACATTGATCAAGACATATTTTGTTTTGCAATCATGATGATACTGAGCAAATTGACTGCGCGACAAGTTTTCTTCTCTTGGCTGATGAAGCCGTCGTTTGATATTGTGTGTATTTTGCTGCGTTTCGGGATTCATTGCGTCAAAAATTAATTTTACACATTTTAGTAAGCTTTCCTAACTCTTATGGTTTAGCAGATGCTGGCAGGACAGAGTAAAATAAGCCTCTTTTATTACACCCATTTGACATCAAAACCATCTTTCTCTAAACTTTTCAAATCAACTAACTCATCTCCTTACTGGCAGATCATGACATTATATCTTGCATTGCGAATCCGAAATGTGACATGCTACAGATGCTTCCCATGGCATTTAATCTCCAACTCCCAGCTTCTTCTGACACAACCTTGTTCTACCACTGGACGTCTTTTTCAAGTATATTTGGCTTAGATTGGAGTAAAAGCTACTAATGCGTGGATGAGAGTGTGTAGGCAGCCAAGTGAACGATGCAATGTAGATTGTGGAAGCAATTGTGGAATAGCTTCCTTATTTCAATGCAACGGCCTATTTTTCTATCATTCTATCTCATTTCATTGCAAAGGTGTGTGAGGCAAAGCATTCCAAGCACTATCGGAGATCGCAGCCCATTTTTTGGAGGAAAGCATACTCAATCAAAATTACTTTCTAATTTAGGGCATCAATGTTGAAGAATTCGTTGCCGGATCCCCACAAACTTCTTGCCGACTTTTGGTATTGTGTACACGCATTTTGGAAGTGACGCAGGCACATAAAATGGCGCATCTTTTCAGTAAAACAGTTAGACTGCAGGTTGTTTCAAAAAAGGTGCAAGGATGAACAGGGTTCCTATTAAATACAATCGTGTTTCATATACGTCAACTGGAAGGCAGTGCAAGAAACCTGTGTGCTGGCAAGCAGACAAATTAACTGCATTTGATGAGAAAAACACAAATGAAGCTTTAAAAATGGAACCAAGGAAATTACCAAGTGGATGCTTGTATTGTGACAACTACATGTTGTAGGGAAAACCGCCGAATTAGTATGAATTACTGTGCATATATTACCTTGGTCATGCTTCCTAGACAGCAGTGCAAATCACAGAGCATGATGTGAAACAAACAGAGTCCTGTATAGAAACGATTTCGACTTCTCTCGATGCCGAACTGCATCGTGACCAAAGTAGCACCCACCTCTACTGACACTCTGACTCGCGTCTTGCCTCTGGAATCTAGCTAGTCAAAATGCAGAGCAAGTGACACACTACTTGTAAACCAAACAACAAATCCCCATTTTTCCTTGACTTACGAGCTCACAAAGGTTCTGCGATGCCTCGAGACACTCAGCAAATCGCGTCAGAACGTTCTACCGTTCTCGTCTTAATCAAATGCAGCATATGGGTTCCACAATTCCGTCCTCTCTCACTGCTTACTGCTGTGCTTGGGCCTACTTTATGGTCTCGGTTCGAGTACACTTCAGTAGAAGTCACGAGAGGAGTGAAAATATCGCTTCAGCAATGATGTGGGTTCATGCAATGAAGTCAGCTCTGCAAACATCTGATTTTCTTCATTCAAACTCCATTCGGTTCCTTTTGGTTTTCTCTACCTATTCCGCCATCTAATGCAGCTTTCATGTTTGTTTGTTTATGCCACCAAATGCACAATCTGGTGGTTTCATCATTGAATCTATAGGATGGACACAAATCTCAAATCTCAACAAAGCCGCATTGTTTGCATAAGTCTACTTTCAATAAACTGGTTGCGCTCATGATTATATGTTACACGTAATGTGGAACAGTCGTCTGCAAGACGAATCAGTCGCACTTTTAGCTGCGTTAATCGTGGCAGAAGCAGGCGATGGTGTAGTACGTGCAGCATTTCTACCGAAAGTTAAATTATGCGAAAAGGCTGAAGGGTGTGCAGAACTCGCCATCTGCCCTCACAGCACCATGTTGCATGTCCTCAACCCGTGTCACAAGCATGCATCACAACTGTGAATGGGTGTGTTGGAACGGAGAGTGTTGTTTAGTGCGCCACCAAAGTGAGCGACTTCACCGTGTTGTTCCACTTATCGTGGAATACGGGGTATTTGCAATTTTGCCCAAGTCTTACCTCAACACTCACCTGCCTCTATGAAATCGTAGCGGCTTCACAGTGTCGTCCCACGTGTAATAAACACTCTGAGATGTAAGATGGTAGGAGCTGTTGCTCTTAAGTGGACCCACAAACCGTGGCACTGATGTGAGGTGAAATGATAGGAAAATAGGCTTTTGCATGGTGAGGAGAGAGCTAGTTGAACCGACTTGCTGTCTTTCCACAGTTGCAACTATCAGCTGCGTTGCATGGACAACTTGGCTGTCAACACACCCCAACCTACTTGCATTGGTGGCAATTCTGATGTATCTGCCTCTACGCATCATCATCTTCCACACCTACTAAAGTCAAATGTACTTGGAGGAGATGTCTGGAGGTAGAGCGAAGTCCTGTGGCAAGAAGATCGGAGTTGTCAATAAAATGCTACAGGAAGCATCTGTGTCAAACCAAGTTACTCGTTTAGTAAGCAAACTATGGCGTCATGTTCTGCCAGTAAGAAGGTGAATTAATCTAAGCAAAGCGTTTAGAGTAAGATAGCTTTGCTGACAAATGAAATTAATGAAAATGAAATAAATTTTGTCATGACCTGCCAGCATCTGCTAAAAGAGAGGAGTCGAGCAAGCCCGTTGAGGTAGGTGAAATTGCTTGCAAAGCATTGATCAGTGGGACGACGTGGAAGGCGCACAATGTCAAGCGACTACCTCATCAGAAAAGTGGAAATACAACTTGTTGCGCAGTCACTTCACTTAGTACCAGCATGACCGTGAAGGAGAATATGTCTTGCCAAACGTAAAGATAGCGAAAGATCGGCGGTTGGAAGAAGGAGTGTGGGCAGCTCTTGTGTGCGTATGCGTGGAGAGGACTGTCACGTGGAAAGGTTCTCGTCATAGCCATGGAATTCGATGGTGCCCGGTCTAGTGGCTTCGCCTACACAGGCAACAATCTCAAGTTCACAAACCTCTCTTTTCCATTAACTACAAAGTCACGAAGAAGATTGGTAATTTATTGAGTACTTATAAAGTGAATTTGCAGAATGTTTGGTGAACGACGGTTCTAGATGGCTCAAAATGAGTAACATGTGCTCAAGCATTGTGGATTTGGCATTGGGATGGACACAACTCACGAATCTTATCAAATTCTCATTCATTGCATTATTTTCGTTTCTCTTTTCTCTCTTATTGCTTTCTCTTGACTTAGCAACCGGCTGTCGAAGTATTAATGTGAAGTCCCTACAAACAGAGTTACGTGCTCAAAATTAATGAATGAAATGCAGTTAAAGGAGGCACGCTCGAAGCAGCGACAACCCTCATCGCCGTGCTTCGTAATGCCCACTCAAGCTTTAGGCTGAAAGGGCCTCCGTGTAAGACTCAAGATGGTTGATTCTATTGGCAACACGTGCCATTCCCTTTGACTTAGTGCAAAAATGATCATTTTAGTGAATCGCTTGAAGATAATCAGTCGCTTGAAGAAATTAGAGATTTCGGTGACATAAATGCTCCTTCACCTTGAGTAAAATTACAAGGACTACAGTTAGTCCCTTCTATGAATGGGAGAAGAGGTTTCTTCATTCCATAAAGAAACATTGACATTGTCTGCAGCTATTCCTTCTTTTAAGTGAACTATGAGGCGAAACATTTAACATTACGTTTAGCATTAGAAAAGCCCTCCTTTTATGGTAACATTTTTGCCGCATTCCGTTGAATGCTGATTGTGCTCATGATTGTGTGCCACTCGTAATGAGGCAAAACCCTCACTCATCTCGTAACTTCTGTTGAGGTGTGCTCGAACCGAGACTATAAAATGCAACCAAATACAGCAACCGCCAGCCAGATGGGACGAAAGCGTGAAGTAAAGAATCCGTTTCTGATGTTGATGAGTATGTTCGAACGGTGCAATGTTACTTTACTAAATGCTTCGAGACATCGGACAAGTGATTTCGAGCACCTAACTCAAGTGGGAGTGGCGAATGGCTTCTTGAGTCAGAATCAATACGCCAGATGGTCTCCACTCTGATACGCTTGATTCGAAATACTGGATGTGTGCCAGAATGTCAACGAAGATGCATGATACTCCGGCCGTGATGCAGTGCGTCATTAGAAAAAGTCAAAATCGTTTGCATGTAATGCTTTTATCGTTTGGCGGCGTGCTTCAAGACTTGTGCTGATCTTATATCCACAACCGATCTTGCCGATTCAGGTCGTCTAATTATACACCAAAGTAGCTCGTAAAGATTCCACGTTTGCTGAGTCCAATTTTCTGCTGTCATAACCCCAGTATCAAACTGGCCATTTCCGTGGCTTTTACATTCGAAGCCTCATTTTCGTTTCGTGCAGCGTAGTCTAGACTTTTCGTCAGCTCCTTTGCAGTGCATGCCTAATGTCATTGCGTTTATCTGACGTACATCAAACGCGACTGCAAGTGAAAGGGTTCGATCAGTTTCTGACGTCACGATCGCACACCTCTCATTCAACCTAATCGCCTTTCCCTATAAAGACCGTGATTGAATTGTTTAAATCTCAGTGGACCTGATGTTATATTCTCATGCTACAAGCCATTTACACTGGCAGTGAATGCCCGGCAGCACGTCAAACTGTGGGGTTGTGGGATGGGAGATATCGAGTTCCTGATGCGTGGTCATCAACCCAAAGCAACAATCCTGTCGGTCTCTAGGACAGCATGTCTTCTGGAATGGGAACAACTGCTCGTCTCAATTCCATCACAGGTGTCACCAATAGTGAAGGTCAACGAGAAGTTTTTAAGAGTTTAACATCGTCTCTTTAACATTGATGCAAACAATTCGAATGCAAATTAAAAGGAACTCGTCCTCCTTAAATGGAACTTGGTTGCCTCGTAAGGGCACAGGTCTAGGTCAGTATGATCCCATAAGACGGGTGAAAGGAACCAAAGAGATGGGGATTCAGACCGTTAACCCGAAATGTTGCTCAAGAAGAGTGCCATAGATGCACAACGCCTTTGAAGAAGACATCTGAGCTTAAATTCACCCCTCGTATTACGCCGTCGACGCTGACGGCATAGCTTTCCTTCCCCTTCTCCCTTCATCTCTTTGCCCACCTGTGGCACCTCACTCTTAACTCCTTCTTTGCAGCCCTACCGACCGATGCCGCGCAAATCATAACAGCCTTTTCTCATCAAAATGCTCAGCATCACCTTCTCCATACCTTTTTACTTGCAACCTTTTCCCCACCGTCGCATGCAAAGTTTGCGTCGCCGATGGCGTAAGCGTCAGTCAACTACAGCTACCACAGTTGGACGCAGTGGTAGCCTGTATCATTATTTAGCTGTACGCCAGTGGCACCTTCGCATCGGCTAGTCACCGCTTTCCTCCAATTGGTGCAAACTTCCCTTGTATCTTGCTTCCCACTTTCATTGCAACTCAATAGGTCGTGCCTGCTCAAATTAAGACAGTAATGTAAGGAAAGAGCTTTCTGCTGTTAGCGCATGTGCGACCGATCCGTTCATCGCCTAAACCTTTCAGTCTCAGTTTCATAAGCAAACATTATTTCAATTTGCATCACATTAATTCACATTTACCTGTCTTCTAACATTTAATTGGATTTAGCTGTACGGATTCAATTGTAATGATTGCATGTCACTGATGTGTAGCTTTCGCTTGTGTGTGGGTGTCAATCAACAGCTTTACCAAAGCATGCCTTTTATTGGCATCATGGATAGCGTAAAAGCACTTCTATTGCCATTCAAAAGAAGAGCGATAGCTTTGTTCACGCATTCACCTCTTTTTATTTGTGCACGTTTATCTTAATTTTAAGAGGCAAGGACATTTTCCTCTAAAATTATTGTTTTGATCTGTATCATACAATGATACAATGCTTAAGATAAGTGCGAAGCACTATATTAATGGTGCTTACTGAGTCCATGCAGACCCTCACATCTCGTTGCAGTTATCCAGGTTACCCAGTAGCATTGGTAAATCAACAGAGGCAGCAAGGAGCTAGCTAGCTAGCTAGCCTTAAAGCGTTTGTCAGGGTGCAAAGGTCGTAAATGTGGCACATGACAACCTTTGCAACGGAATCATCCTTGTCATCGGATCGTATACTTCACCATGTATAGTGGGTAGTTTAACATCAGCTTCTCACGTTTACCGAAGAGTCCTTTTCACGCAGTTGCGTCACTTCGTAAGAAGTACTTCAGTAACGTCCCTTTGAACGCAGCTTACTTCGTCATTTGATTACTGATGACAGATGAGTTTACTGATAACAGCTCACCCTCCTTTACAAGCACCAATTAGTCACACTTAGTGATCACGCATGGCCGTAATGATGTAGTTGCCCTTTTTAACTCACATTCCCATCTCGCCATTCATCTATGCATAACTCACCACAACTTAAGTGAATAGCACAGGTCAACATTTGAATACATTAATAAAATGAAATGGCTTTTTCTACCTGTCAATATGCACATTTTGTGGCCTGTGTGCCGCAGTCTAGCTGATCGGATAATATTTAGACACCGACAGGTATCAAGAGGAAAATTGTTGCTGTAAGCGCTATCTCAGTGTAGATGAATACTCAAAGTCTTTCCTTTCAACCTCTCATCAAATTAGTGCATTATGAACATGCGGTTCCGTGCTAGCAAGATGGAGAGGTAGAGACGCAGTAAAAGACTCCACATGCTTGCATGAATGTAAGATCGTGGCTAGTGAGGTTATCCACAAGTTGGTAAATCCAGTGGAAGGTAGACATTCATCTCACTGCACTGATGATAATCACAAATCGTCTCTTCTCAAGGCAATGACCTGATAAATAGTCTATTCTTCGAAAAAAGTCAGTCCAATGGGTGGGCAGGAGGAACATGCAGATGAGCATTCTGACTTCAAGCGACAGCTCCCCTTTTAACGATGGAGAGTGACAAGAAATGAGTGCACGGTTAAATCACGAATACAACGATTGTGACAAACAGAAGAAGATTGGTGGAGCTGAGAAAATACAGATGATCAAGTTCCTGAAGGCTGATGTTCACCTTGTCGGTCGTGACGGTCAGGGGAGTGCGGTAGCCCACCTTCGCCATTAGGCTGAGAAGAGAAATGGAGATTAGCATAATGTTTATCAGCGGGGTTGACGTCGATGCAACGGAATTTACAAGTATCAGCGATATTAAGGAGCAACCGTGCCAAAAATGCATCAATAGCAGGAAAGATTTATTTTAAAAGTTAAGTTATATGGAACCGAAATTTCTTGAGTTGCTGAGAGTTCATTAAAAGAGCAAAAATCTGTTGCGTGTATTGGTTTGTGCAAGGACCTTGACTGCGCTTGAAGATATTTTGTATGCTGAGAGAGGTGTTGTGTTAAAATTCAGTTCTCTAGAGCACAAGAATACGCAGGATGATTGCATAAGTGCTTTAAGGATCGTACAGCACAATCTACCATCCAATGTGATGTTGCGAAACAAATAACGCTGTAGAAATTTCTTCCCTCTCTTGATATTCCATTCAACTACCCCTTGTACAAGAAGCTCGAATTTTCCTGGGTAATTTTTGCTGCATTATGTGAAAAAGTCAGTCAGTAGATAGCTTTTAGCAGGAGTTAGGAGGTGAGCCAATCTGTGGCATCAGAATCAGTCTACGCCTCCAAACCATATTTCTGTGCTAGTTGACACCTGCGTGATTTGACCGCCAACTAATCCTTTGGTAAGCATTGCATTAGGGATCTCCTATTTCCGTAAATAGTGACGGCTACCTTCGCTGCGTATTGCGCCCTCGTGTGACTGCGACATTATCCTGCATAGTAGTGATTTGATATTAAGGGAGCTGACATCAATTGCGGTAATGGAGCTAATTTGTAGATAGTGCAAGCCAGGAATGTAGCATAACCGGAATTCGACGCATGCTGTCTGGATTCACAATGAAGTCATACCCACTTGGCAATGCGGTCTCAGTTGGAGGCATGAGTCGCATCAAGAAGAGAACAAATAACATGATTTCAAGTGACTCGCTTAGGACAGTTGCAAGTATTTTGGTGTACTTTGTCACCCCTTCATTTCCAAAATCAGCATTTATTAAAGTGGCTACCTCAGTACGTTCATTACCGCCGTTAAATGTCTCTGCCTACCACTACGATTCATGCATAATCCAAATCACTTCTTAAGCTTAACTTTGAGGCATGCTTGATTGTATTATTAAAGCTCGACTGTTTAATCCAATGGCATTGCAACGTTTGAAATCTGGCATTCACCTTTCTGTTATTTTCCAAATTATCCGACGGTTCAGAATGCAGAGCGCATTGAAAACCGCTAATGATTTAGGCACCACGCTGTACTTGCCATTCTAGCGCCTTCTTTAATTATGAGCTGTGTGCATACGAATTGACTTCTCTACGGAAATGCTTGAGCCTGCCGATGAGTGAGAGGAACGGCAAAGATTTGACAGATTAGCTTTAATCGAGCTCCCCACATCGCAAGTCGTCCTGTCTCATTTCACACTGTTGGCAATGCTCAACCCTTTCTGGCGTATTGAACAGCCCTAATTGCAAGGTGGCATGGAATCATATCACTGAAAAGTTGCAATAAAGAGTGGCTTATCGATAGTAAGTGATTTGACTCTTTGGCTTGCAGAAAAATTTTTGCATTTAAAGCACATTGTGGCTTATAATAACACAAAAAGGGGCCTCTGAAGCGAGTCGAATGAGTGCATGAAATGCTAAAGGTAGCCTGTATACCGCCTAAAGGAACAAGCATCCCGGCGTTACGCAAGATGAAGGTGTAGAACAATGCAGGAAGGGTCTCTTCATCTAATCTCTACCAGAGTTAAACATTAATAATGTTGCTCCATAAATTGCTACATTAACTTCGTGAAGGCGTTTAATGTGATAAAATGGATCGCAAGTGACGCCGATGTGACTGCGTCTAAAATTAGTACAGCAGCAGGAAGAGTAGTATATCGCTTCACCACAAATTCATCTTAAGGCAATCAGCGAGCCATGATGCCTCATTTAAAATTGGCCAACACAAATTCGCATCTCGGACGTGATTACATAACTCATCTCTTCAGAGGCGTGTGTCACTAATCTCATATAGTCGCCGGCGTAACCTGTCATTTGTTTGGTACTGACATCATCACAGATGGTCAGAATTAATTAATCAAATGCATGATTCGACTAAGAATCTAAGTATGTTTGAATAGAGTTAATTAGGTAAGGATGTTTGCCTTCCTCATCATCCTGATCACAATTTCTACTGCAGCCAATTAAAATGTCACTTGTGGTCAGCACATCCCAAATGCATGCGGTGTGACCTACCACACAGAACCAAGCAGCAAAGAACGACAACTTCATCAGAATTCTCCTCCTTCTAGAGACGCTTCAGCTTATAGAGCTGCTCCCGGAATCTAATAGCGCGTGCCAGATAAGGAAAAGGGAGCAGCAGTGCAGCATACATTCAAGAAACAGGGCTGCGAGCAAACCAAATTGTAGTGATGGTGGGGACAAATATTGCGCTGAGTTGTAAAGCAAAGAAGTTAAAATGTCGAAAAATGGGAGAGCTTTCCATGAGTGAATGGAAATGCGCTGAAAAGCATAGGCGATTTTAGGCGGCTACGTGACATTAAAGTGCATATTCAGTCGAGTTGAATGAGACAGTCCTCAAGTCGTAGGCATCACATCATTCTTGGCACTCGGCTGTTGACAAAGACAAAGTTGACAGCACAAGCTTCTCAACAAATCACAGCTAATTGCAATGTGGAATCTAAGCTGATAATACGTTTGCTCTTGCGGTGTTTTCACTTAAAACAACCAACCAGCACATTTGAGACTCTCAGTCAACCAGATAACTCTGAGTTGCAAAGAGCTCATAAAGTAGCACGCTGTAAAGTGGAAGTGATTTGAAAGCTAGCAGTAACTCAGACATCTGACCTCACAATACCATGTCATCATTTACATGAATAAGAGGTTCATCACTCAGCCTCTGACAAATGATTCATCTCAGTTACAGAATAGCCTCATCGAAGACATAACGAAGGGCATGTCATGTATTAGCAAACTTGCCTCCGCAGTCTTCAGAACGGGCGCAGCTGTAGCAAACTACTCTCATTGTAGGTGGTGTGCAGCGCACGTGGATCTGTTCATTCATCTGACCTTGCAAATCACCGTGGCGGGTGACAGTTTTAGCGCACGCATGAGCAGTAGAGATGGGTGGAGGTAACCACTCATGCACTTTCCCATTTTATTGGCGTATGCACCACCAAATCGCACATACTTTCAAGCATTGTGTAAAGTTTTCTAAAAATTAGCTCAACTTTGGCTTTGGTTGCATTTACCACTTCTTTCTGTATCAAATGCACTTACTTCACCCGCATGAGCACATCATTCTGTGCCATCAAAACACAAAATATATTTATTGAAATTCCTACAGTTGAGCACATCTGCTAACTCCTAAACATCTTGCATGCAACAAAATTATGCTAAAGACACTTTTGCACTTTCACCAGATTTCCGCTTTAATAGAGGTGAGTGTTTAGTGGACCAACATTTCTGGGATTTCAAAATTCGTGAATAAATCAGTGCTAGTCTACGTTAGTTCAATTTTATCACTCGTTATGAGGAGTTGTAGTGTCGATGCTGATAATGACAGGTTGTGTTAAAGTCGACACTTGAGGATTATTTCGCAGATAAAGGCATTGTAGTTTTACGGCCTAATATCTACATTAGCCTAAATACACCATGGCTCGTGCGTGGACAATGCCAACTGCAAATACGCAAGGACTGTTCTAAGGAATGGCCTTCTGTCTTATCAAGTTAATGGCTCATAGCTGTGAAATAGGCGGCGGTATTGATGCCATAGTTGCTGCAAGGCACTACTCTGCGCACAGGATTATAAGTTTCCATGTTATTGGATTGCAGCCCCTATAGTCGGATAAAGGGGTGTCAGATAGGTGTTGCTGACGCGTGAATTTCAGGCCAGGTGACACGGCGAGAACCAATGAGCTGTCATCTCAGTGGGGTCACTCGGACACCCCCTCCAAGGCGCAATGTATTTAAGCCTCGGCGCATCTACCACGCCATCAATCTACGCTAGCGTCTCGCGCCAATGGTAGGTCCTAAAGGCCAACTTTTCTATTCCATTAATTATTGTTGTTTACACCTCCTTAGTAATTTGGCCATTTCGCACTGTTATATTTCGCCTATTTGAACCTCGTGTAACCGAATGTGGCATTCTTTCTTGAAAACATAGGCTCGAAACTGCTCAAGTCGCAAAATTACCGAACTTCCTATTGAATTGGCGTTACAAATTTGCCAATATCTCAACGGTTGTGATCTGGTCAATTGTTGCATGGCTATTCCAAGATGGAGGGCAATACATTCAATGCCGAAGTTCTCCACCGTCCTGCATCAGCAGATTAACATGTGGACCTGGCTTGACAAATGTCTTCTCCAAAAGCTTTCTCCTCAATCTGCGCCAAATTCTCATCGCAACGCACTGCAAGCTATTATGCATTAGAATGCCCAGCTTGAATCCCTCCAACGCACTTTAACAGAGCTGCCGCAGATGCGAGACCAAAGACCTGTACACCTTTGGCTGTTTAGAGACCCACACCTGGCTTGGCTGTCGCCACGTGAATTCACGATTTGCCTACATCCGCCAGAGCTATACCTCCTCAGCCGTCATTCATCTATAAGTTCTTTAATGAGCACAAATGGTGTTGCGAACGGCAGGCCTATCTTTGTAACAACTTGTGTCGAAGGCGGCATGCATACTATGGACCGATGCATTTCTCCCTTCGAGTATATGGATGCGCCTGACTACTGCGACTGCCTCATATATGCGGTGGATCTCTCGCACTTCTCCAATCATGATCTTACTATCACCCTAGCATCACTCGAACCCCATCAGACGCTACTTTTCGTAGTGTTCGTCAATGGGCTCGTGGACAAGTCAACTGAGATGAGTTGTCTCGTGAAATTCCACCAGAACCTTGGACAACACAACAGCCATCTCCTCGCTACCATGCAAACCAAATGGCGGCTATGTTGTATCAAGAACTTTAATCCAACCTATACCGACTGGAGCAATGTGTTGAATTGGGGTCTCTACGACGTGCTCTCTCAAAGAATTGAGAATGCTCAAGTTGATGACTCTGCACACCTTATGTAACTGGATCCTCTGCGTATGCAACACTGATGATATGCTTTTATACCCTCGTTTTTGATACGTTTGTTTGGGCGATTTGATAAGGATGACTTTGAAAGCTCATGCAAATACCAGTTTAAAACGGCTCTGGCCACGTTGTGGCATGATGTCTGCAGGAAATGCTTTAGCATTGCAAATTGCCCATTTCCTGCGTTCTGGGAGTTTTGATCGTTGTGCTCGAGTGATTTTGCAATTAGCATTAGGGAAATGCAAATAACTGCATTAAGTGACTAAAGCATCATGTGTCCAGTGTTGGCAGCTTGTGCGATTACCTACCGCTTAACGGGTAAGACGGATCAGTTTGGTAAGAAACAGCAGATTACGCCACATGACTTAAATTGAAGATGAATGCCACTAGAAATCACCCTGACTGAGATTGCGTTGTATTCATGTTCTTATTGTTGGCGTGATTAATTGAAGTTGCTGCGGATGTACTTTGCGACTGTTTAGTAAGTGTAGCAATGGCATTGATGGGACCTGTTGTCACCAAACTGAAATCCAAAAGGGTAGATTTCTGCGTATACGAAATCGGAGAGTAAAACTCGGAGATTAATTGCATGACTATGGTGCAATAGAAGTCAATGGCTATGGTGAATGAAATTAACAAGCCTCAGTCATGCTTAGACATCACAGTGTATCGACAGGAGGTTCACAACCCATTTTTCTGCTGTAGCTCTGCACTCAAATTCGAAGGAGATGAATGTTTAATCACGGACGCTAAATAAAGCCCATGAACTAATACTTAGACACCAAAACGAGCTCATAGAACACGTCAATAAATGGGTTTGAGACTACCTGTCATGAGTCAATTGGAAGCGAAGCCGTAGTACATATCCCAGGGGTAGTCTTGATGTGTAGTCTCTCAGATATGTCCAAGTATCTTGAGAATATCTGCACCTTATTAATAAGATTAAAATGTGAGCATGTGTGTGGCAAGCTTCATCATGTTCCTTTGAGCTAAGTGCTTCGTGTGATTGTATTTACCCTAGCGCGTTAAACGATCAGGCCATCCCTACATCGCAAGCCTTCACCGACTGAGTTAATCGCTGTTGAATGACTTGGAACAAACACAGTTGTGGGGAAGTTGAGTGCTCAAAGTCCTTAACTGCATAGCTGTTGGTGGTGCGATGGACATTAATGACCCTACATTCAGCAAGACCCTTCGATTTTGTCCCACAACTGACCTCCCAACTTATCATATAATATCTCAAAATTTATCCATACATCAGATCTCGAAAATCTCGCTGTTTAAATATGTTTATTAGAGGACACAAATGCACCTAGACGTCCACTGCTGGAGCATAGGTTAACCACACAAAGCACTTCGTCCGCCCTCAACCCACGGCGACGTTGCTTGATTTTCCACTTTATCCAGCCTGTAGAAAAGTGGGAGGGAATCAACTTCACCCTTTCATGAAACTCGTCAGTTCGATTCCATCTACCACTAATTTACGGAATTAACTTAACACTGTGACAGCAGTTGATTGCTGAGTATGCTACTTCAGAAGAGCGATAACTTGTTGCGTTTATTGAATGACCGATCGCATTAAGAGTAAGTGTTGCTGTGTGGATGGATTTGTAGCAGNCCTGCTAATATACAATAATTGAGCGCCAAATTCAAAGTCGCGTGGAGATCACACCTGCTAATATACAATAATTGAGCGCCAAATTCAAAGTCGCGTGGAGATCGATCCTGCTAATATACAATACTTGAGCGCCAAATTCAAAGTCGCGTGGAGATCCATCCTGATAATATACAATACTTTAGCGCCAAATTCAAAGTCGCGTGGAGATCACACCTGCTAATATACAATACTTGAGCGCCAAATTCAAAGTCGCGTGTAGATCGATCCTGCTAATATACAATAATTGAGCGCCAAATTCAAATTCAAAACGAGCTCATAGAACACGTCAATAAATGGGTTTGAGACTACCTGTCTTGAGTTACCTGGAACCGAAGCCGTAGTACACATCGCAGGGGTAGTCTTAATGTTTAGTCTCTCATATATGTCCAAACATCTTGAGAATATCTGCACCTTAATAATAAGATTAAAAGCGAGCAAGTGCGTGGCAAGCTTTATCATGTTCCTCGAAGCTACGTGCCTCGTGTGATTGCATTTACCTAGCGCGTTAAACGATCAGGTTATCCCAACATCGCAAGCCTTCACCGACTGAGTTAATCGCTGTTGAATGACTTGTAACAAAGGAAATTGTGGAGAAGTTGAGTACCCAAAGTCCTAACTGCAAAGCTGTTGGTGGTGCGATGGACATTAATGACCCTGCATTCATCAAGACCCTTAGATTTTGTCCCATAACTGAGCTCTTAACTTATCGTATCATGTCCCACAATGTATCCACACATCGGATCCCGAAGATCTCGCTGTCCAAATATGTTTATTAGAGGACACAAATACGCCCAGAAGACCACTGCTGCAGCATAGGTTAACCACACAAAGCACTTCGCCCGCCCTCAACCCACGGCCACGTTGCTTGCTTTCCACTTTATCCAGGTTGTGGAAAAGTGGGAGGGGATCAACCTCACCCTTTCATGAAACTCGTTAGTTCGATTCCTATTACTACTGAAATACGGAAGTTACTTAACACTGTGACAGCAGTTGATTGCTGAGCATGCTACTTCAGAAGAGCGACTACTTTTTGCGTTTATTGAATGACCGATTGCATTAGGAGTAAGCTTTGCTGTGTGGATGGATTTGTAGCAGAATGACTACAGTCTGGTCAAGGAATGAGTTCAATTCTGATAACTTGGTGAGGGTTGTGGTACCAACCAAGGCAAAGACAAATGCGTGTTGGCCGCAGGTTGTTCCGCCGTGTAGGAAGTAACCAAGTGTGCCCAAGGTTGCGAGTCACTGCAAACTGCCGGGTCCGCTAGTCGCAGTCACTGAGTCACAGTTTATTTGGGTCTGTTTGGTACCGGCATGCCATCAGACATAATCACTCTCAACCTTGAGGTTAATCAGCACATTCAAGTAAGCGCTGCTGAGTTTTCCACTGTCGTGTATAACAGCATCGAAAGAATCCGAACGAGACAGACTTCGTTTAATTGACTTAATGATGCCCTTAAGACCACGATACAGTTCCTCATAGCATGTGCTACAAAACTTACCAAAGGTCTTTGTCATTTTGATTACTCTTATTATTAATATTATCATTATTATTATTATTATTATTGTCCAGACACCGTCCGTGGATCGCGGGGGAGATTTAATGTACTCGATGTATTCAGTTTATGGTTCTGTACCCAGTTGCGGACTGTACGAAGCGTCGCGTCATTTGCAAAATATTCTGCCTCCTAACTTCCACTTTCCAACTTCCATGAAACAGGTTGAATCACTTTGTCAAGTGTCTCAAACTAAAACTATCCATTTGATCATGCTGTCTCTTTAAATGTTAAGAATGGGCAAAAGATAAAAAACCCAAACCAAATATCTTGGTCTTATCGAAGAAAAGTGCTCTACGATTATTGAGGGAACAAATTATTCTCTTTGGCAAATGATCGTGCGAATCAACACATTCGCAATCAGGCTTTGGCTTCGTTAATTTATTAGCATTAGTAAGTTTATTTCCAGTCCATTATCCTGATTGTCGTTAGTATGACAGTTCACTAAGACTTTAAACACCCTTTGGTTACGCTTTAGACCTGTTTGCCACAAGACCACGTATTAGGCACCAGAGCATTCTGGCGCCCATTGTTTGCTGATTACTGTCCATTGCCATGCACTTCATGCATTGGCAAGTGAAGATAGTCCTCCATGTGAGGAAAGCCCAAAGATACACTTTGCCTTTAGTGCTTTGCAAGCGACCCTTCCGCCTTCATTGTTCCTCTTCCCTCTTTATGATGCTACTCGTGATAGCAGCGCGTCAAGCATTCCTTACACTTGTCAGTCCAAAGAATTCAAATAAAGCACACCAATGTGAGCTCCTTCCAACTGATCCATCTTGCTCGGTACCAGCCACATAAGGCATTGCTTTAACCTGACGCTATGCACCATCGACTGAAGAGCAATTGATGGCCGGACGACCGATGTTAGTCACTGCTCTTACGCAAATTCGGAGTTTGCCTGCATGGGTGGGATGACTGGGGATCACGACAGGACAGGAGTCAGTAGTTCGAAAGGCAAATGTGTTTAAAGGTACCATGGGAGTTGCTACTATGAAGTCTATCATTCCTGTGAGATTTCTATGTAGTCTAAATGACTGAATGATTCTTTGCCTAAAATTACTCATACAATACCCAAAAGAAGTAAATATTATCAATTTCTGTAGTGTCAAGCACTTTGAAATGCTACCTAATATACTACCTCACATTTGCCAACTCCACTTTTGCGAGTGGCACTCCTTGATTCCAAAGCAAACGTTCGCCAGATATGTGAGCGCTAGAGATCGAGAAAGAACAGCTAAGAACAGTTCCTCGAAATCAACAGAGCCAGCTAATGCCTGTTTCGTTGACAAGTTGACAGTAACTCTTTGGTAAAGCGCGACGAACAGGAGAATGCAATCAAGTAGTCGCTTAAAAGCAGCATCTATGAACGGTTCTGAACGTCTGCATGTAGACGTTTCTGCACCACATTTTTATACAATAATTAGGTGGACAGTGAGGGCCTTTGGCCAGAAATGCACTTTATTTGCAAGACGGTAACAAATCTTCATTACACAGTTTACTGCGCATTTCAATACCATGCAATTAGCTTAAAAATGACTGGCGGGTAGGGCAACAAAGATAGTCTGTGCATAAATTGCAACAGTTAATCGAAATGCCGCAATACATTCTCGACAATGTAGAGGTGCAGATTAGTTAGCTGCATGCAAAAATTGATGTATTCGTTGACTTTTTGCGATCTAATAGGAATTGTGCATGGGTTTCCTGCTTCTCATTCCTCACCTCCTTTACACTATCCAAATACCGAACTTAAATTTTTCTCACTGATCCACTGCCATGCTGGAGAGATTTACTGTTTGTGAATGCCAACACAGTTCTTTCTTTTACCTTCGTTTCCATCTCCTGCATTTTCACCCACTTTGCTCACCTTTTGATTTGTAAGACTAATGCCGAAATGAGCGAGGACCAACACATGGAAACCACAAATCAGGGCACCAAGAAGAATACTTGCTACGTGAAGCGCTCGCATGTCTTCTCTCCGTTTCGTCTTATTGCACGTCTTCCTGCGTAGCGTTAAGGCAATTCGTCATCCGAGCCTAATTTGAAGCTGATTTTCAAGCGGCACTTTCAGTTGTCGCAGCTATTTACAAGTCCAGGCAACATATTAGCAAGGGACCATTGCAGCCGTGAATGCACAAAAAACCCTCATTCCATGCGGGTAAGCCTATGTCGAATCCATTGGGTTCGATTGCCATTCAATTAGGACTCCAAGTAAAAGACAACAACCCAAGAGCACAATGAAGTTCAGCCTGCTGGGAGAATCATGCACATTTGTGCTTTGTGCTGTTATTGCACAGTAAACCTATTTACTGAGGTCACATTTCTTACAAGTTGCCCACCCTTCACTGATCTGTCGCATTTATCTGTGGTTTGGAATGAATTGCACTGAGATTGGTAATATAAGGCTACCATGGCTAATTTTCAGTGTTAATTATACCACACTGACGTGGAGATTTTCATATTCATTTCATCTCGCTATCCATCCCGCCCTCTCGTGCAGCAGCGATGCAATCCTCACTCACTACGCAAAGATCATGTCTAAGAAGAACCCTAGACCGCCACCCTACTTAACTAACAGAGAGGAAAGGCTTGAAACGAATAAGTATTTAGCAAGGACGCGCATGTAGAAGAGGTGTGGCAGAGTGCAAAACCCTTCGACTGTTGGTTGTCTTCCAAGTTCTATCACTTGTATTACTCAAACTCTACCACGAACAACTTTTGTCTCTTTGTGTTGTGGTCGTCAAATCAGTGCGTTCAACACAATCGAGAAAGTGGAAATAAAGCACATGCTTATTTTTTGTGAATGAGTTTGTTCGTACCCTTTTAATCAACTGCGCTATTCATGCGCAGGTATAGTTGAGGATGATGACCGCCTAACGACGAAATCACGAGTCCCGTGGCAAGTGCACCAACGAAGGATGCAAATGAAAGGGTAATCAAGCGCACCAAGGGACACAAACCAGAAGAGAATGCTGAAAAATGGAATCCAACCTTAAATATAATCACGAAAGCCATTGAGTCAGGTCAAATCTCACACAACACCTGCATCACTTCATTTCAGACCACCTACACCACCTCCTCTGCCACTCAGTGCTAGTGAAATTTCTTCCCCTCATTCCCATCACAGTACCATTAGCAGGGCACTGCTGATCGTTTCCAAGATGGCTGTCCATAGGACTTAGATTTGCCAGCAAAATCAGACCTTCAGCCTTCGGGACAATCAGTTGTGGGCAAACAATTAAAAGGAGGACGAAATTCGTCAAAGCGGCTTTGGAATTGTGCGCGCCAATGTTGGGGAAAACGGTGTCGAACCACTACAACATTCCTACCGGCTTTTGCTGCATTGAGACCGACAGAATTTGTAGTGTAGCTTAGCACAAGGAGTCCAAAACTGGCTTCCTCTCATTCCATAACTCCACAGCTGGAATTGCTGTCACGGATTTTCTGTTGCTGTGAATACCTCGTGACGTAATTCCATCACATCAGGTCCTTTGTAATTTCAGCAATGTCAGCGTGGTCCCTCGGAAAAGTCAGTCAAAATTAATGAAGGATGTGTTATCGCAACGTCGGGTACTGATGGCATCCGTTCTATTACCACAGCGTTTGACTTGCGTCAGCTAACTGACAGTGACAAGATACCCACACTGCAGAGTAAACCGAAGACAGCTCTAGACAATACCAATGCCTTTTTATCTAATGAAGTGATGTTTATACCGCTAAAATGAGAAGGCTTCTGGTAGTTGACCAAATTACTCTAGAGAGCGAAAGCACATGACTTGCCGAAATCCCCACATGCCGATGACGACTTACCGATGCAGCGTTTATGGACACGCAAGAATTCATCACCGCAGAATGTCGATCTCTAGAGCCAGCACTGCAACTTTCCTTCAACACCTGGTGCGATATAGCATTTGTAACATTTTCCAAGTAAATTATTTCGAAGTCACTTTTCCTCTTTTCTGTTGAAATTGCCCCTGGGATAAGTTCAATCAACTGTCTCGAGTCTTGTCAGAAGGCACGGCAATCAGGATCATCTCTGCTTCGAGTACACCTCCTTCAGCTTCCTTTCTATGAAGCCGGCTTCTAAGGAGTATGGGAAAGAAGAGAGAAATTTGGTTAATGCAATTAGTGAAGTCTTGTTGGGAATTGGAATTTGTGTTTTCCTCAGAAACTGCCAGCCCTCTATCAGCCAACCGTAACGAAACAGTTGCCATATGCTTTAATGTGAACATATTTACTAGGAGACATCCATTCAATTTCAGGATAAATATTTGTGCTTTCACTAGGTGCAAGCTTGATACATCGCAATCCATTGCACACAGATGGAGATTGTGGCATAAACAAACACTGTTGGATGGAGGGAACGGCAAGACCGCACCAAAGAAAACGGCTGGATCAGGTGTTGGTGTGACTAACTTCACTGCATAAACCCATGTGTACTCCGAAGCGATATTTTCATTCCTCTCGTGAATTCGGTTGAAGTGTGCTAGAAGTGAGGACATACAATAGGTCCAAACACAACAACTAGCAATCAGATCTGGCGTTTTATGCAGGTGAATGTGTTTTAGCTGCAATGCGATTCGCTGATTACCTCGAAGAATTGTAAGAACTTGTGCACGCTAGTCACAATTAATGCGTCAGTTGCCCTCCCTTCTGTTCTGCAGCTCGTAAAGAACCCATGCAACCCATTTCTATGTCCTACTGTCACAACGCCAGCATCTACTTGGTCATTTATGTGGAATCCACAATCACAGTCTCATTTTACTTTATTCCCATTAAATTCAGTTCCTTGTCTTTTGACATAAATCAAGCACTCTTGCAATTGAAAGGGTGCTCTCAGTACACGACATCGCAGTCGCAAATTTTGCATTCATCTGACATTCTTCAAATCACAATGGACGTAATGTGATGTACCTACATTGCGGGGTATTCACGCCCACAGTAAAGGCGTGGCAGCATGCCCAACTATGAAGATGTGCGATAGCAGGAATTGATTTTGTGGCGCGTGGTCGTCAACACACAAACCCACCAGCCTCGTCGGTCTCTAGGCATCATGTCGTTGTGAATTCAAGCGCCTTTTTGACTCATGTTATCGTCGGTTTCTACAATACCGAAGGTCAGTGAAAAGTTTGAAAGAATTAAACGTCATCTCACCTCACATTGAAACGCAGCTTCGGCCAAATTCATCATGCTTCGAAGGGACTTAATTGATATCCATCGAGTGTGTGATAAGTTTTTAATCGTTGCTTCGTTGTGGCACAGATTAGGCTCGAGTCTTCCTCAATAGGCAGGTGGAAGTGGTGTGCACTGCAAAGAAAGACATTTGGTGGTTCGGATCGTCGGGTTGATACTGGGTGGGTAATACAATCCTAGTTGGGATGATTGATGGGCAGTTTGTGACGTAAAGCGTTCACTTATTGCTTTTGTCCTTTTTACTAAATGTCCATTGTCCACAGCCAATTTCTAAGGTTGCAGATTTTGTTAAAGAAAAATTTGGATCTTTTAGAATAATCCATTTTGGAATCAAATAAGAATTCTGTATCAATGGCGCTGATGCGGTTGGGATCAGTCCAAGAATTTTTGGAAACTCTAAGTTGCAGAGGAGGAGGCGTAGGTAACTTGAAATGAAGTGATGCAGGTGCTGTGTTGCATTTCACTTGCCGCAGTAATTCCCACGTCTACACATACAACTGAGCTTCTTTTCCAGCAAGCACTTCTGGTTTGATTACACCTTCATTTGCATTCTTCGTTGCTATGCAGACTCGTCATCTCGGCGTGGGGCAGTCCAAGCCAGTGTGGCACTTGCGTGTTGCCTCCTTCTCATCAAATGGCACTTCACTCACTCAGTTGATTCAAGGGATGTACAAATGCACTCTTTCAGAAGAGGTGTAGATTCACTTCAGCTTCAAATTCCTGGTTGTAAAATTCGCCAAGATGTGTGCTGGTGGCACCAGTTTGACTGCTGGAAGGCGAAATATGTGAGAAGCTCTTAATCCTTAGGTAAACACACAAATGTTTTTACTAATTTCAGATAAAATGGTAGGGAAGTAGGTCTTTACATAGTAAGAAGGCGTTTAATTGAACTGACATGCAGCTTTCTCCCATCCGCATCTATAAGCTGCGTTGAATGGCCTGCTTGCCTGCCTACACGCACCCCCACCCACTTGCATTGGTGGTGATTCCGACTTGTCTAAGTCTACGTACTGTTATCTCCTACACCAACCAAAGCTCAATGTACTTTAAAATGATGCATATTGTCAAGGCGACGTCCTGTGCGAAGAATCTCAAAGTTGTAGATAAACTGCTACAAGACGCATCTTCATCAGGTCAAACTAGTGATCCGCGAGGCAAATTTTGGTGTTATCTTTCACCTCTAAGAAATAAATTAGTTAAATTGAAGTGTTTATAGCTTAATAGCTAATAAATAGACTTAATGATGAAAGTTAATTCCGTCCTGTCCTGTTAGCACCTACTACAGTATAGGATTCAAGTAGGATCATTCAGAGAAGTAAAATCGCTTCGGAAGCATCGAGTAGTGGTTGGCAGTAAGATGCACACAATTTCAAACAACTACCCCATCAGGAAAGAGAACAGAACTTGTCGCGAAGTCAGTTTGCTTAGTATAATCATGATTGCAAGCCAAAATATGTCTTCCAAAATGCAGAGATAGCAAAAGATGGGGGATTGGAAGGAGAAGGGTGAGTAGCTCTTGTGTGCGTATGCGTGGAGACGTCTGTTACGTGGTGATGTTCTCGTCACAGCACTGCAATTTGACGGTTCTCGGTTGAATGGCTTCGCTCAGCCTAGAAACAATCTCTAATTGCCACTACTTCCTGTGCGATTAATGACAAAACCGTGGGGAAGATCGACGGTTTATTGAGGACCAAACGAATAAATTTGCAGAATGCTTGATTAACTAAAAACTTACTTTGTTTAAAAAATAGCAACAAGCGCGCAAGTATTTTGACTTCGGCAGAAGGTTGCTTACAATGGCTGCGTCACGGATAAAAGGCAGCGACTAACAGAACCGATGATCCTGGGGAACAATTCACTGAACTGTCCTGCGTCCTGTCGGATGACATGTTCATCAGTGTTGTCGCTGCTTCGAGTAAGCCTCCTCCTCATTGACACCTCAGCTTGGGGATTCTAAACCGAGGGAAATGGCTATGTGACACGCAGTTAAACTGTGAATGAGTGTGCTATAGAAAAATTTCTAGCTTTCCTCTTTACCGAGGTAGACAGCTTCGCCTTGTCTTTTTACATTCTATTGAGAATGGAGAGGTCCTACATCTGCTTAGCTGTGATCTGAAAATCTCCTGCCTCAAGCAAATTGTGTTAGCTTTACTCTGCCAACTCAGGAGTCACCGTCCATTTCAAACCATTTGCAGAACCATACAACTCCTTAGCAAACGAGAAACGAAAAGATTTGGTAAGCATTGCGTTGATGGCTGACAACCACGCACCAAAATCTCGATGACTCTCATTCCACAAGTCTATATTTGCATTTGCTGCCACGCATTCAGTGTCGGTTTTTCAGCTATTGCCGTGAGTACAAGCTTTCGTGGAACTAGCGGTAAAGACGAATAAATAGGATGTGCGACCGCAATATCGGGTACGGATTGCAGCCTTGAATTGCAGTCGCGATTTATATCCGTCAGCCGAGGAGCAGTGACACGAAACCTGCACTGCTATTGAACTGGCGAATCGACTGGATTTAGTTGGTAAGAACGGATACGAGGCTTTCAATGTGGAACCCACAGAAATGATCAAGGGGGTACCGAACTTAAAGTAACAGGAATTGGACACGGTGACTGTGAGACTTTGATGATCCCTTTTGTGGTAGGAAAGAGGAGCGAGATAGGCGTAACCGACTGTGGACATAACACCTTGCTCATGTCTCCTTGATAACAGTGCAAATTACAGAGCTTGTCGCAGAGCCAACACAACCTTGCATACAAACGCTGCTGACTTCGTTCATTACTACACTACATCATGACCGACATATCATTCACCTCCATTCACATTCTGCCACCATCCTCTTTTTCGAATTAAGCACATCAGAATGGAGTGCCACTGACGCATTGACTGTGACCCAAGAAACAACTCCCCATTTCCACTCATCTTATTTGTCCCATACCTCCAAATGCTGCACTAGCTCGTCCTCTCTCACCGCTCGTCCGATGTGCTCATGCCAAATTTATAATCTCGGTTCGAGGACGCTTCAACAGAAATCAAGAGATGGGTGAAAATATCGCACCAGCGACGATGTGAGTTTATACAGTGAGGTCAGCTATGCCAACACCTGACAGTCGTCGCTCCAACTCCATTTCTTTCCTTTGGTGCTGCCTTACCTCTTCACCCGTCAGACACTGCTTTCGTGACTGTTACTTCATGCCACGAAATGCACCATTTGATGTCCATGGCTTTGGATCATGCAATATAGAAATGGTTTTGCTGAGTGGAGAGAAGAGGACGTCCTATTTAGGGTCTTCAAGTGTGTGCAAAGGAACGCAATACATCAAAATGGCACAGAGTGGAAGCACAGCAAAAGGAGCGATCTTCACTCCTCTTTACTTGACCTAGTTGGATGGGACTCTGGCGGATGAGACCAAATGAAGTGTAGAACGTCTGCTGCTACCCTTTATTTTTGGCCAGCCATGATTTCAATGGTCTACTTCATTCTAGTGTGCATTTAGCGACAGAGCCGCCTTGCCTTTAGGCACTGCTTAAGACGGTCCAATGACTGTTTAGGTCAAATCCAGTCACTTCCATTGATGGTGTAGCTAGAAATACTGACCCTCATTGCATACGTTAAACTCCCTTTCTACCGCTCACGTCAAAAGTGGTTTAGCAGGTCAAAGTCAGTCCGCAAATACTTCGCATTTATATTGAAGGATGCCATTTTTGCCGTACGATGACATAACTTGCAATTGCTTTAAGATGCTGTGGTTTGAAGAATCGTAGGACTTACAGGTGATGTGCAGATTCTCCGCGGAAGGCACCAACAATCGCTGTTTAATGACATTAAATTTCCATTTTGCTAACTAATACATTTGATTGTTTTACATTTTGCAGAATAAATGTGTCCGAGTGGAGGAAGTGGAAATGGAATTTGGATTCGGGCTCTTTGCTTCCAAAATGGAACTTAGCTCTTGAGTAAATGCACTAAGAAGTGGAATATCAGACCGAAGTAGATTGCAGCCACAGTTGTCCAGCTCTTGGTGCCTGTGTCTAGAGTAAGTGAATAGACGTTTTGTACTTAGTCACTCTGGAAAGAGTTAGGCTTGCCTGCAGTTTGGCGACAAGTCATGTTTGGAGGTGTTCAGCAAGCATTAACAAGGCGGCTGATAAATAAGAAACAAAATAATCGGATTTGCGAAATTAAGGCCGAAAAGCACATGCCACTCTATTCAAGCATGCCTAAATCGCATTCCTGTTTCCTGTCGCAAATCTCTCTTCTTTCAATCAGATGCAATACTAAAATTTTATTTGTAGGCCGGGGATGGGATGACAATTTGAACCTGGTAACAGAGCGGCGTGGTCACCGTCAAGAGTGTGACACATCTCCGTCATGAACTCGCCTTCTGTACCCTCTCTCTTATCCATAATGAAGATGTCAAAGCATATTCAGACTTCGAAATAGCAGGAGTGGAAGTAGGGAAGAGGAGGAACCCACCACATCAGAGTCCTTGAGCCGAAGCACAAATTAGCAGTCCCTCGAAGCAGAGCTTTGCCCTTCAATATATTGAAAGAAAGATGTCACAGGAGGTGTGCTCGAGGCAGGGATAATCCTGACCACCGCCACTTCTGACATGTTTTGGGGATACAAATTTACTTGCTGCCAAGAAGCATTTCGTTTGGCTTAGAGCAAAGGCGGTCTTTTATTTATTCACACAGAACCTGTTGCGAATGTGCAGTGTGGCAGTGCTGACCTATTTGAACTAAAATTATTCTTGCGCGTCCCCACACGCTGCATCGATGTGTCGCCAAAAGTCTATTGCGGCAGATGGGCGATTAAAGTGAATTAATTAACTGCTGCAGTCCTCACTTCGAACGGTAAAATGTCTTTCTATTGAATGCAGGGACACGGGCATTGTCGAAGATTAAATTATGGGACGAAACGTCCAGCATTGTGCTTATCGTTTGATAAGACGCCTTTTTCGGAGGTCCCCTGTGCCGCATTTATTGCAAAGCGAGGAGTGCTACCACGATGGCTTTTTAATGAAATGTCAAGAAAGGGCGTCCGCAAAGTGATGCAGACGATCTGTCTGACAGCCTGGTTGCGGCAAAAGCCGAAGATGGCAAAGTGATTGTCACATTCGAATGCAGACCAATTAACCACCGTCGAAATCAGATGGGTATTATAGACTCGGGTGTACGAGAGCTTCTTTTTGTCTTTCAGCCAAACCCATAGCTGTAGTCTAGGACTCGTCCAGCAAGACGGTGCGGAAGGTATGGCAACAACTGACAAAACCTTCTGTAGAGAATGAATTTATAGAACATTACTAGGATGATGATCTTCCAAGTATCTGTCTATATCAGAGGCGTTAGTGCAAACGGTTATTCACTAGCGATACCAGTGACGGGGCGAAGTGAATTAGTGGCGGATGCTAGGTATCGCACGATGCTTGCCAAAACCTGCGGCACTATAAAGACCCATTTGAAAAGCCTTACACCGCAGTGACCATGTCACTTGTGTTTCTTGCCACAAGGTTGGCAGGAAAAAGGCATTTGTTTGCATCGTCGGTCATGCAGCAATCCTCCATGTGCCGTCTACTTTGACTAGCATTTTTACGAAACATGCTGCCATCAAATAGCACTTAGTGTCATTCCATTAGTTATTAGTTTTGCCTATGGAACGAAACTTGTGACCAAACAAATGTGAATGAGAATGTACTTACGCCTTTATTATATTATTTGAGCCATCTAAGTCATTGGCTTACCAAACCAATTTCAATTATATGATTAAGCTAAGACGGGGTTAAATAGATGTGCGATTACTTCCATTTCCCTTGGTGAAAGTGTGATCGTTTGACACTTTAATGATGTGTGTGTGTGTGTCGGTGTGTAAGGCAACACCGAAGGTGATGAGTAGAGCACACAAAGCCAGCAGGAGGCTAGAACAGGTTAGTGAGGTGGAGAGGCTTGTTTGGATGTGGATGAAGAGGTTGGCACGTACTGCTGTGATTAGCTGAGTACCTTAGTCAAGTAGGAATGGGGATCAGCGTCATGAGTCACAATTAATGCGTCAGTAGCACTCTATTCTGATGTGCTTAATTCGAGAGCGAAGGCGTAGGCAAGCCACTGGACTGAGAACCGTCGAATTCCAAAACCACGAAGAGAGCCTTCCACGTGACAGTCCTCTCAACGCATCCACACACAAAAGCCACTCACCCTCCGCCTTCCAGTCGCCTATCTTTGCCCCTCTTTACATTAATCCAGACATATTTTTTTGCAATCATGATTTAACTAAGCAAATTGATTGCGCGACAAGTTTTCCCCTTTTCTGATGAAAAAGTCGTTCGATTTTGTGTGTGTGTGTTTGATATTGAGTTCATTCCACTGCGTTTTGCTATTCATTACCTCAAAATCAATTTTACACAATTCGGCTAGCTTTCCCAGCTCTTGTGTTTTAGCAGATGCTGGCAGGACAGAGTAAAATAGGCCTCTTTTAATACATCCATTTGACATCTAAACCATCTTTCTCTAAACTTTTCAAATAAATTCCGTCCTGCTAATAGACGTCTTTTCCAAGTACATTTGGCTTGGGTTGGAGTAGAAGCTACTAATGCGTGGATGTAGACGAATCAGAATTGCCACCAATGTGAGCTGGTGAGGGCGTGTAGGCAGTCAAGTAGACCATGCAATGCGGATTGTAGAAGCAATTGTGGAATAACTTTCTTCTTACTATGCAATGGCCTATTTTTATATTATCTCATCTCACATCAGTACGAAGGTGTGTGAGCCCACTCAGGAGCAATCACTTCTTGCATATTTCATCCCCAAGTGTGCGTCACATGTGAGTAAGCACTTCCATGTCTCCTGCTTCCTTCGACGTCGCGTACTTGTGAAGTGGGTTCATTGTTATGCATTTGTAATAAAAGTTTGCGCAAGCATTTACAACAGATGGTAACTTCTGAGACGACAACGTGCTTTTACTACGCATTCCCTGAGGCTGGTGAGTGTTGAGGTCAAATTTTGGCAGAAGTGCATGTGCTACGCTTCCTACGACAAGTGAGACAACACGGCGAAGTGGTCCACTTATTGGACTACTGAATAACAGACTCCTTCTCAGCACATTCATTCACAGTGTTGATGCATGTGTGCGGTACGATTCGTCGACTTGTATCATGATGCTCTGAGGGCAGATGGTGAAGGATTTACGCCCTTCAGAATGTTGTCTGTAAATACATGTGATGAAACTTCATCATTCGGGGATTGATTAGTTGTCACGTCGCCTTCCCCTATGCATTGATGGCGTGACTGTTAAAACTAAGGGATTCGGCGATCGGATGGAAGGTAAGACCTTTAGTTTGCCTCAGATGCATAATTTCCTACTTCAAAGTACTTAGCTACGTAGAAATGGCCTTTTTGTAATACAGAATAAAATTTTAATGAATATCAGTTACACCGCTCTAGATTTAGTATCAAGGGGAATAATTGAATCGGAGAGAGCCTTTGTTTAAAAGTCAGCATGCCCTGTCACACTTTTCCTTCTCGATCAAAATGCATGCATTGCTTTGTGCTACTAGTGGATAAAAGTAGTAGTGTCGTAACTTCCTTCATAGAAATGATGCTTGTCTCCGCTTTAATGCCACAATATCAGCGCAAAGACCGCATACCAACACTGTGCAGGCTTGTACTGTGATGAGAATATCCCATACTTCTCGGTTGAAGGAGAACTACGAAAATCGTAACGGCTATCTCATTCATTTTACACACCCTACTCCACAGCATCTGCAAATTCCACCATCAAGTCATCGTGTCCTTTCTAAGTTTCGGTCAAAATTAACTTCTGATCTAGTTGGTAAATCAAGGCCACAGGCAAAATTACAAGTAAAGAACATGCCAACTGCCTTTAAGGCACCGTGTCGCAATGTTCCTCATCCGTGCGACAAACATGCACCAGAACTGTGAATGAGTGTGTTAAAAAGAATAAATCATTCAGTGTTCTATTAGCGTTAGGACGTTTTGCCGTGTTGCATCAATTGTAATACAGGGCACGACCGATTGCGGAAACCATTCGGGGAAGACTGTAGATCGTTCTCAACTTTCTACCGCTTTCGATTCCCAAACCCCACCACAAACGTTTCTCCCCACACATCACTTTACTGCGTGCATCATTCTCGTGACGATGATGAAAGTGATTTCTCTATTTCACAACACCACAGTTGGGCTTGCTATCACACATTCACTACCGGTGTGAATAATTCGTGACGTAAGCATATAAAATGGAATTCTCACAATCCTTTTGCTAAATTTAGGTATTGTGTACCCTCATTTTAAAGGTGACGCAAAAAGATGCCCCTTTATACGATGACACACTGTCTAGAAGCCGACAAACACAAACCATGAACCCAATTCTTCCCATTCCACAAATCCACAATTGAGTCTCCTGCCACGCATTTACTACCGGTGTGAATGTCTCGTGACGCAGGCACATAAAATGGCGCATCTTGTCAGTAAAACAGTTGCACTGCAGTTTGTTTCAAAGAAGGTGCAAGGACGAATAGGAGGTGTGCGATCGCAACGTTGGGAGCTGATTGTTCCTATTCAATACAATCGCGTTTCATATACGTCAGCTGGTCGGCTGTACAAGATACCTGTGTGCCGGCAAGCCGACGAATTCACTGGATTTGGTGAGAAAAACACAAATGAAACTTTGAAGGTGGAACCAAGGAAATTACCAACAAACCTAGCAATGCACAGTCACAGTAGGAAACGAACTGTGTAAGGCTGGTGGCCATCCCTGACCTCCAGAAGGTCAAGCACCATGCACATATATATGCACCACCCTCCTGATGTAGTCGCGTGATCAAAATTAAATATCTATGCACTGAATTCACCATCTCTTTGTTTGTTTACTTTATCAGAAGTTTCTTGCTGCCATTCCGAAACAAGGTCTTCATTTCTGTCATTGCTTCAGACAAAATTATTACACCTTGCCAATGTTTTACGCATTGATGGCAGACTTTGTCACTAATTTCGAGTTCATGCAGTTGCACATTATTTTAACATTTTGCGTACATTTTTCTGGGGTACGTGTTGGTGGTTAGATAGATCGCGCTATCTTCAAGCTGACCGTAGCCCAATGTCTTCTTTGCCCGACATGCTTTGACAATCCGCAAGGCTGTTGGGAGGCAACTTTGCCGATTGGAAGCAAGGAGCTAATATCTACTGCCTTTGATTCTTTTATGCTCAAAGAAAACCTCCAAGCACATTCAAACTAACAAAAATTCACCTTCAACTGACGTTCTGGCTATCTCGCAGTCTCCAGCCACAAGACTCGAAGTTGTTAATAGCCCTAGGTTGAATTGAAGCACGCTTCATCCAAAAATAGATGCAAAACATGTAAGTCTGGTGCGTGCTCTTCGATCACTAGTCTTGCTAACACTGAGTCATCTTACCAGAGCGGAACCTGCTAACCATACTTGACTTCTGCAATAATTTGATTATCAAAGATGAATTCTTTATGTCTAACTTTCAATACTTAGCGGGAAACTGTATAAATTATTGCTGGAAGGGTTGAATTACCTAATCAAATCCAGCGACCGAAATGACTTACCTGTTTAGTCGACGTCCTTTCTGACCAACTACATGCTCGCTGCTCTCACACAGGTCACCCGATCGCAGTTTCTCCAACAACGAAGGGTAGTAGTCTACGGTGTAGGGAGAGGTGGAGTTGAGTGAGATCGGTTTCATCGGAGGAAAGAGATGGGTCATCTGCTTTACCACCCCAGAAGAGACTTGTGCCACACCTCACGCGCCAACTCTGCATGGCGGGTCCGGTTGTCGGCATCATTCAGACAAGTCAGACCTGTCGATGTGTAGGAGTGCAAAGTGACTAGCTTTTGGAAGTAGAGACAGGCAGCTTTAATTACGCCATGGCTTGCAAAAAGGTAGGTGACCTACTTGCAATCCGCAGTTGTCTTTCACGACATTTGTGCGCTATTTCTGGGATCTGACTTTAATATGAATTCATCATTGGAATTCAACCAACCGTAAAATGTATCCTTACTATTATTTTACGTAAGGCGACTACTCACATGAAATGTGGCAGGGACGACCGCATGTGAAACACGCGAAGCAGCAGCAACATGCCATCCACCTGTCATCAAATTCTCCACATTCACACGTCTTCGATTCTATGGTACCAAAGAAATTTTCTGTCTAAGGCCATGTCCAGTCGTCCGGACTGGTTTTCGCTTAAAAACAATGAACGCTGGGCGATGTGGTGTGGAAATTGCATTTGAAGGTTTGCACAACAATAGAACGAAGTCGGGTTATCTAACCAAGCAGCTAACGCACTAAATGATGAGGGAAAATTAATTTTATTTTAGGCAAGGCATCTTAGCAAAACAGCAGTCGTCCTTATTGCTACTGCGATATCGCTACGTCTTCATGCCATAGTTAACGCTTTGTGACTGCAATTTCATGGTCATTTCAAGGCTTAGAAGGTGGGCAGGTCTAATATTGGTCGCTTTAAGCTGATTACCTTCCCATTATGGAAGTAGGGCATCCGAAATTGGATAGTTGGGTTAATCACATTACATGTGTGGCAGTTCTTTGCTTGCAGATGACAATCCTAATCTGTGGTCTCAAAGAAATGCAAAGTCGTTGGCCCATAAATGCCTTTCATAAAAAGACTTTGACTTGGTTTTGTAGTTCGTGACAATCTCGTGCGTCCACTTTTCCGTTAAGCGCATTACTACATGGACCTATTTCAAACACCGAACTCACTACTGCAAAAAGCTTTCTAAAAGACCCGATGTATCAAACATGTGGTAGCCTAATGTGGTGGGGCTCCTGGCACCAGCTACTAATATAAGTATGCAAATATGTGTTCCTAAATAAAGTTAGGCCCAGGAGGAAAAAGTACCGTAAATAATGCGACGGACGCCTTCTGGGGCGGACAGATGTGGTGTTTGTGTATCAAAGAATTTATCACAAAAGAAAAGAGGAAGAATGAAAGGAGGCTGAAGGCCATAATGAAGAAGGTTGGTGTCCTGCTACCTCGCCCAACTGGTTCGCTAGGCTGTCTATACGGTCAAGGTTGTTCTTGACTCTAGACTTAAGGTCTCCACATTGGTAAGTAGGAATGGCAAGATGAGCCAAAAGAAGGCAGTTGTTACTGATGATGAAGAATCATTGTGCACGCCGCCTGCCAATGCCTTGCGGAAGTTGTGATGCGGCGGCTACCTTTGACCACCTCACGCATACCGCACTGAGTAGACTACTTTGAAAATAATCCATGCAACACTCTAATAACAAGCGCAACTTTTGCAAGTTTTAATTTATGCGTTGATGCAGCAAATTTAACATTAACTTGCCCTGCAGCAGAGACACGAATGAAGAATAAAATATTATACCACAGGTACTATTGAATGTCCCTTTTATTCTAGCTCTCATTACGTTGATAATATGGTACCATTTGAATGAAGCAGCAAGTGAAGTTGGAAGAGTCAAATGCTTCTCTTAAGAAATCTGAAGAACCTCTTCAATTTGTTGTGACTGACCACTTTTTCGGCAATGAGATCAGAGTCGCTTGCATGCGCGGTAGTGGTTCACAATGCACGCATCACATCAAGGAATAAGTCGACGCGGTATGTGAGTCAAAAGGCAATTCTTCCCATCAATATCTTTTAATTGTTTGTTTAATTCTAAACATACGCTCAGTGCAGTAGCCGCAACGGCTGAGTAATGAAATGTCAGCCATTTTTAAGAGCATTAATGCTGTTTTCAATTCGTAGAAAGCTCGTCTTCTTACGCACCTACCAATCCTCTTCTCTGCTTGCGATTCCATGTCCATTAGCAGTGCTGTCAGTGCGTCAATGTGGTATCGTGGGTTCCTAGCTGGCTATCGAAACAGAAGCGATGACAGAGAACATGTCCACTGAGTGGCAAGTGGTGGATCCGTCAACGAATATAGTTTGTCATAACCTCTAGCTTCCTCTGGTAATAATTGATCGCTGGCGTTTCTCTTGTAAGAGTAGTTGTTAATACCAATAATGACTTTGGTGGATTCGTGACCTCGTCCCTGAATAACTCTTCTTCCAAATAACACGCTTCCTCTGCGATTGCGCATGGTTTTCAACTGACTAGCAGCCTGATCGGTCTACTTTCGCCGATGTCCACCGCATTTACAACATCATGTGTTCTTTTCGGCTCAGACTTAACAAGCAGCCCATATTTGTGCACCCAACTGTACACATCGAGGTTCTTTCATCCTTTTGTCGACGACATGGTTGGTTAACGGGTCGTTGAGCTTCCGGTGTCTTAAATGACAGAGACGGAACTTTCCACGCAATCAGTGATGGAATTGAGGAGCCAAGGCCCACTATTTTACACGGATCTGCGCAAATCTCAAGTTCCACCTCCCTGTTGTCACCCAATCTTTCAACAAACTCAACCTGTTCCATGGTAAAAGCATGCTTTTCTTGGCATTAAGGGTGCGGATTGCTTCCGAGTCCAATGGGAGCTTGCATGAAGGTGTTTCCTGCTCGCAAATTTCGTCACCTACACATGATTATTTATGTGGTTGGATAAGACCACATGACGGAAACACAGACAGTGGCACAGGAGGTTAAGGCTACTCTGATGGGGCTAAGATGCACCAACGTTCGTACTGTTTAAAATTTGCTAGTTGCAATTACCAAGAGTACCTTCTGCACAATCTTCTCATCCCAATTTGAGAGAATCTTAAGAACACATAATTATTCCTTCATGATCGCAACGACTTAAGGGCTTCGTAGCCTTCATTATTCACCTCTCTAACTGGATAACCACTTAGGAAGGAGGACCATCCCTGGTAGTTTTGCTTAATGAAGTCTTTACGAGCTATGTTTTACTTCTTCTCTTTCAATGCCAACGATACACGAAGGAACTAGAATGGCAGTACGGTCCATGAATCAGCTCATTCGCAATAGAAATGACTTTGCAAGGCATTTAATAGCTAGGCACTTCTAGATCTTAGCACTCCTTTTTATGACGCAGGTGTTGCAAGATATCTGAGTAGATAACCCTATAAAGTAGACAGCTTTAGCACGAAACAAGAACAAGCATCGGCGGTCCAGAAACCTACATGGCTGCTGACGTTCGTTTCTACTATGCAAATTCAACCTAATTTCCTGGCAGCATCACACTAGCAAAATTACGATGATCGTCAACTCCTTGCTGAAAAATCAATCGCTTCTGCATTCATTTGATGCCAACGCACAAATTCTATGGCCATTATCTCCATAGCGTCTGCTTTGTTTGCATCTCTCTTTGCCTTTGGACGGCGAAGGACGATCAGTCAAGGTAAGGCGATCGCATAATTTCACACTCGACGACATGCAACAACCCAATGTGTCAACGCCACTGTGAGGTCAATCTGACTCCTCTTTCGCCTTTCCTTCCTCCCCTTTTGAGGCCGCAGCATCTAAGCCTCGTCACCTCTGTCACACAGTCGATCCACCCTACCACATTTTAGCATGGTGGGTTCCAGCAGCCCCCATTTGCATCTTACCTTTCCTACATCTTTACTTATCTTTACCGCTCTCACTTATGTCCCTGCTTTTTTCATTCAACATTACGTTTCGACATCCTAGTTTGATTCACAAGCCTTCTGCCTGAGTTAACACTCAGAATATGCAGGTTCCTTGATGAGGAGGGCTTGGTCAATGCCTGCAACAGCATTCCTAGCTGGTGCTAGAGTCTGTCAACTCGACGATCATCACAAGCATTGCTTTGACACATCGGATCTAGGAAGTGGCTTCGCAAACAACCGTGTGGCGTGTTATTCTCTCACACCTCAATTGTCTACCGAGATTCACTTCCAGTTGTAGAATATCGTGTTAAGCAAGCTGAATCCTTCAGGCAATTCTTAACTCACACTAGGCAATTCTTGTCCCCACGGACCACCAACTACAATCTCATGATTCATTCTAACCTACGTCTCATTTCCACACTGCATAAACAACTGCATATCTGCACATCGCGCGCTTTACGTTGACAAATCACTGAGAAGTGCTCCACATCGAATAGATCTCATCAATATCTCTTGTAAAGACGGTAAACTACAGGTTGTAGTGGACAAATTGTAACGCTTTAGCAGGTATGTGGTTGTCAATACAGCATGGAGGTAGGAAGTAGGCCAGAATGAAGCACAAGGCCGTAGTTGATGATCCGTGAGGGGAAGAGTTGACTAGCCTAGATTTTTAACTGGCTGAAGAATTCAGCTTGATTCACGCGATATTCCACAAGTGGAAGTGAATCTTGGTGGACAACTGATAAAATAGGTGAAAATAACATGCGGCACAACTGCTTATTGAGCCAACTTCAAGTGTTGATGTGCCTAAGCAGCACTTGTAAGGATTGTCAAGTTGAGAAAAATCCGTTGCCGGCCAGGAATTGTGTCGCAGGCCTTTTTCAAGTTCCCACATTAGGGATTTGCATATTTAAAGTGCCACTTCAGGCGGAATGTCAGTGATTCGAAGTCGTTTCTAAAGTGAAGCAAAAGTTCACCATTGTCAATGACATGGAAATGGGATGAAACAAGCGGGAGAATGAATGTGGGTTGGTAAATGGAAGGAAGGGAAAACGATAAGAAGGAAATAGAGACTACTGGAACTTACCATGTTGGACGGGTGATGGGGTAGATTGATTGTGTCAAAGAGATGACGCGTTTCAAATGCTGCGGCCTCGGAAGGGAAGAATGGAAATGAGGAAAAGAATTGCATGCAGCAAAGAGATAATAGCCACTGCGGTCCATCGCAGCACACAGGCGACGAAGGCGCAACCAGTCAATGACAGCTCACTTAGTTGGATGTTTCTGTTCCGTGTGGAATAACACCATATTCAGGCGGTCGAGTGCACATCCGCATAAAACGCAGCGACAGTCTGTCCTGCCCTTTTCTTCGGCATGAACAGTTGAGAAGAATCTGAGCTCCCAGAACTTCTTCAGTTTTCCAGACATTTCGGCCATGATGCCAATGGTGCAACTTGGGCAGGTCAGTGATTCCGATTGGATTCTAAAGAGGAACCAAATTATGCCACCGTTAGTGACATGGAAATGGGATGGAAAATGTGATGCAGAACGAGACATGCAAGGAAAGCAATGGGACTTGGTAATGATAACGAAGAGAGGTAAGACGCAAATGGAGGCTACTGGAACCCACCATGCTGGAAATGTGATATTGTGTGCATTGAATGTGTAACAGAGGTGACGAAGTTTAAATGCTGCTGTCTCGGAAAGGAAAAAGAAAGGAAGGATGGAGAGCGAGGAATTGGAGTAATGTTACAATGGCATTTCCTGTCACCTTGTGTGATTGTGACGCGATCGTCTCACCTCGACCGATTGGCCTTGGTTGTCCAATTGTAAAGAAGGATGCAAACAAAGCAGATGCCGTGGAGACAACATGAACCCCTTTAATGGAGTCAAACTGCCATAGATGTAATGCGTTGTCCTCAAAAGAAGGCAGAGTAACTTCTATTTCTGTGAAGAGCTGGCAATCATCGCAGCGTTGCCTGTGCGTAATGCTACCAAGAAAGACAGCAGATCTTCCGACACCGAAAGCGGACGTCAACAGTAAAGCATGCACTGTAGCCTTCCTCTTAGCTACAGCAGTCAAGTAGGCTGTAGGTATGAGCTTCCAGTCATGAAGCTAAAACTGAGACACGAATCGCTACCAATAATGCTTCTGACCGGATAAATCGACGTATAAGCGATTGTCGCTCCGCTGTATAACTCTCTCACTCTTTTACACGTTGATTTCATTGTCTCACTGCTCATGGATTCTCAGATCCAGCTGAATTGGGTTCGTATGTGACGCCATTTAAAAGAAGTGAGAAACGCACGTCCTGTCGAGCGAGCTACCCAATAGTCGTGGTTTAGTCAATACACCTCAGGGACACCTTTTCTTCAGAGTGAACCACGTCGGTGAAAGGCGTTTGGTTGGTGTGCATGTTGACCAAGTTTCCTATAAAGTATCAAAGACATCAAATAAAAGGACTTGCATTTCCTCCGTCTATGGGGCAAATTTTCTTCCCAAAGGGTCACAGTGAAGCTCTCTTAGCCTACTCGTCAATTGTTATTACTTGATTTCATGTTGGCGTCGGCTCTGGCAGGACACTCGAATGTGCTAATCAGGTAGAGTTAGGCGTCAAACCAGTTCCACGCTAGTTGGTTCACGAAACGCATTCATGTGATGCAAGCATTTTACTTCTCCCAGCGCTGGATTTGTTAACCGGCAACAGAAGCTCAGAAGGCACTTTGAGCAGCTGACACTGAATTCCCTCGAATCGCAGATAGACAAGCAAGTATGGGTGGAAGCCGACTGAGAGGTTGTACGCGTACCTAGTGAGCCGTGTCGATAAAATGGAAACACACAATCACGTCTTAGAGATAATTGGGCTAAGTCAACTAAAGGTCGCTTTTTCACAAGCGGATTTCAATTTCACAATTTTATTCCTTTTTATGCTCCCACGTAATCATCTGTTGCCTGTATGAGACACCGCCTCATTAACTGCACCGGTGATCTAAATCCTACAAGACGTTATAGCATTCACCTTTCCTAGATCCCCCGAGTGATATATTTTCAGGAGCGACTGCGTTCGTGATTTTAGTAGACAGATTACTTTTTGACAGAATGTGGACGGAAACGACTGCTGCGATGATGGCAATGGAATTACTGTTGAAGGCACATCCAACATTAGACAATAGTGCAAATAATTTAGCGCCACTCAAACATTTTACAATGCACAAATGTCGCGGTGTAGGGAGGTGCTCTGCTTGAGGTCCACCGGTTCATAAACCTTAAAATCGTTTATCCAGCATGTGTTCGTCGACTAATTCCCTTGAAGGCCTAATTACCTACTGTTCTCGTGATAGCCGACTGAATTACTGCATCAGCATTTCTTTGTAGCCATAATTGTGCTTGAACTGCAACATTGCTGCACAATGATTGCGTTTCTTTGCTGGATGCCCTCGTCTAAAGGCTTTTTCGCCTTTCGTTTGGCTGCGGCAGGGTAGTCCCTTAGTTTGTCCACGGATAGGATGCGTCTAGCATAGACAAGGATGCATAAGAGGCTTGAAAGCCCATTTGGAATTTATGCAGAGGAAAGAAATGCTCGAATGGGAAAAGTATTGAAGGCGTAAGGTGACTTTTACTTCCTCTTCCAAATTCGACCCATTAAATGCAGACGTACTGGGGACCCTGTGATGCTGCATAATGTAGGTGCTACTGGATATAATTTGTCTACCTTCTTCTGTACATCACACTCTTCAATCCCAAAACAGTATCAGCTGCAAAACTTAGAGATGGCCAAGCATTAGTTCAGACACGTTTTCCATTTTAACTAACTTCAGGGGGGGATCCGTGCTGTTAAACAGCTGACGTGGACTCTTTTCTAAAGCGCTGCAAATTACACCACCCACGTGAGTTCGAGTCTTCCAATCCTTCAGCAAAACGCCAGCCCAAACCAAGAAGGAGAGGGATGGGCAACTTAACCTAGTTTGAACTAAATAAAATCATAGAAGTCAAGGGGAAAGGAAAGTAGATGCAACTGAGTTAATTTCTCCCAAGTGATAAGTAGTTCATTGAGGGATCCTGTATAGTTTGATCCAAAAATCAAAGCTGATATGAAGACATCTAAAATCATTTCAATATCTGAATACTAAGTCAACATGCGATGGAGAAAAGGCATCGCCTGCTGATGGTTGACACCGTGATGACCCCTGACAGAAGGTTTGACAATGGCGTTTATTCTCGCACAGCATTTCTTCTTTAAGTCCTCTTACTTCGACTCCAAAGTAAACCTCATTTTTAGAAGTGGAAAGCACTTTCGCCCTTTCATTTATTTTGTGTTCCACAATTTAATTCTACTTCTTGGCGAGTGGAGCAACTTCAGCAGGAACCGCTTCACTTCGTCACCTCTAACTGCGGTCAAACACCCAAAATCATTTTGACTCTCAGCTTTTACTATCTTTTCCGTGTGATGCATTTCTTATGTGACTAGTATCGTCACTCTCACGGGTAATATTGTTCTTTGATGAAAAGCGGATGGGAATGGCTTTTTTGATGGCTGAAGCGGAGAAATCAAGGACATCGCCACTTCCGACAGACATTTGCACGGTCAACTGGCTAGAGAGGGTAGGAGCTTGTAAACTGATTACAGTGATTTGATGCAGGCAACTTCAGGTCCACTCTCGTCGAACAATCAGGTCTACTACCCATTCTGCTGTCAACAGGCATACTGTTGATCACAAGCCCGAAGTAGACATCAGTGATACCTACATTTTGTATCGCCTACTGAGTACGGTACGCCAGCTCTGGAGTTAAGGTATGTTGCCTTCAAAACAGAGATGCAGCACAGCCATTCGGCTATATGCAGGAATGAGAAGTCGAGTTGAGGTGTGATCCTGGCAGGACTAAAAATAGCTAGAAATCTTGCCAACGGCCTGGAACACGGAACATGGAACACTCATGGAAGGGATGCAGAACAATTATCAAATCATCTTCGATCACAGAGATCACTGCATCTTGAGCAAAACGGATTTAAGCATCATGACTTGTTGCCGAAAGACTGGACTGAGTACATGGACAAATTAGCATTAAACAGATTTTTCCCCTGTCGTGACACAAGCTCAAACCCAAACCATTTAAAGACGAATGTTACAACCATGTTGGAGATCTTCCTCCTTAAGTCATGTTCTTTTCCAGCATCTCCTCTGCCCGCGGTGGAGTGGCCAAACTATACCATGAGACGTTGATAAGTTCCGTGAGTGGCTCTTCGTTTTGACTTGACTTGCAATTATATCTTTGCTAGGGTCCTTTTCTTCAGTCCTTCACAACGTCGTCGGCACACATTCCGTCCCAGAATTATGTGCACTTCCATCCTCAAAGCTGTCTCAAATGCTGCAGAGATAGGTGAAAAAGAGTCCGCTAATGCGGATGAGAAAAGATTCTGTGGCGTTTCCTAACCCAACTTCCCAATATGCCACTTGCCTTTGGCACCTGACTCTCTTTGGCCTTTTGCGGGAATAATGCAATAACCGTGAACTATGAAATGTTTCACTAGTAGGTCAATCAGTGCGGCTCGCATGAGATGGTAGAAAGTGACTGCTGACGCCTGATTCTAGTGTCAAACGACCTACTGACTTCTCGAATGGCATCACACCTTAGCAGCATTGCGATGATTGTCAACTTCGTGCAGAGAAATCAACCACGTCTGCCTTCATTTGACGCCTATGTACTACTGCTATGCCGGTATTATCGCATTAGCAAACGCTCATGCTCTCTCCACCGCGTCTGCTGTGTTTGCGTCCATCTTTACCATTAGACGGCAAAGGACAACTGGTCGAGGTGAGACGATCGCGTAACACTCACACCAGACGACACGGAACCGCCGAATGTGTCAACGCCACTGTGAGGTCAATCGATTTCCCCACTCTCATTCCCTACCCCCTTCCGAGGCTGCAGTATTTAAACCTCGTCACCTCTGCCACACCACCTACTCCATCACCGTTCCAGCATGGTGGGTTCCGGTCGATTCTATTTGCATCTTACCATTCCTTCCTCCTTGCTCATTTCCACCACCTGTCCTATATATCCCTACTTGTGTCCTCCAGCATCACTACACATTCATCACACTCCCATGTTTCTAATAAAAGCTCGCTTTCGCTTCACTTTAGGAGCAATTCATAATCACCGACCTCCCACCCGATTTGGCATTTAAAATATGCGAATACCTCAACATGGAGGATATAGTGAATGTCTGCAGAGCCATCCCTAAATGGCAATGGATTTTGTTATATCTGCATGTTTTATAAACATTTATATTTCTGCGAATACTATTAAACGCTCTACTTGGTCATACCACTACAGCGTGCTTCACGTCGGATTGATTCCATCAGCATACAACATGAGTACGGCAGAATTTATCAGTGTGCAATACGACTGCTATACACACATGATAGACTCGGGGTGGCGACTGTGGTGTGCCACACATCTTGCAGTTGAAGGCCTCAATTTAAGGGAGCTGTCACAATTAGTCCATCGCGACCTGTGAATGAAGGAACCTGACAATTTCTTGCAAGTGTTGCTTCTCTCTGTGACTGCCAACCGAAATTTTGCTCTCTTCTCGTGCCGCATCTTTCTGCCCTTTCTCACTTAATTTTGCGGCTTTCAAACACATTAGCGTAGACTAGCTTACTGCATGGACGTTCATATTTGTTGGGAGGAGAATTTAAATGGCACACGTGTCATGCTTGAAGGCGTGATGGACAGATGTGATGCCGGCACTGCCACTAAGGCGTCATTTTATCTCAGCCGTGCTTCAAGTCATGTAGTGATGTACGAGTATTTATGAAGTAGTTAGATGATAAGCAGCGAGTAATATCAGCAACAAACTTCAAGTAGGGCAGAGGCTTGCTTGGTGCAGCATCTGTGCGCGAATCCCATATCAATTCCTGCTTCGTTTCCTGCCCCGGCAAAGATTCACTATAATATATCCATCGAGACCACTGTAGGTAAAATACGCTGAGTAGTGTTACCATGATAAATAAGCACTACAAGCATCGCGCCACAACATGCTTCTTCTCAAAGCATGCGTGTCTGTCTGGAGGTGGTACAGCGATGCATTTGAACCGTCACTGCACTGGGGTTGGGCCTGCCAGAACAGTGACTAGGTAAAACAAATTAATGCATTTAGCGCAATAGCTGTCGTTATGACTTAAATTCCTCGTTTAAACAATGCGGCAACAGACATTCAAAGGTGAGTAATTACCACGTCTGGTGATCGGAAGCCATGTCTGGCCTCAGTTGTGGCATTCATGAAAAGAAAACATTGTGCAACACCCGAAAATCGCGTAATGGAGGTGTTATGTTCGCAGGTTAAAGATGTGACTAAAACTGGGTGACACGAAGGGCACAATGTGTTGCCGTCGTGGTGGGGTCGCTAAACAAAATATGCGGGCTGTCGAGCTGGATGATGTGGTTTGATGAACGCAGTGTATCCATGCCGTAAGTAAAACATAGCATGTCCGCACGCTGTTGTAGATTTAATGAACTTGCTGAAACGGATGTAAGCAGTGAGTTAGAAGCATATGAATGCGATGTTAAATCCTTCGCAGAGCTGTGAACAGTCGCGATCGGACTTGGACTCGCTCACCAATGTTCGCTTGTGATGCGTGCTTGCAATTTTTAGTCCTGCAATTATGTGAGAAATGAAACAAACATGACGAACGCATTACGCGAGTCAGCGTCGTCATGTTGACAGAGACCATTCTCACCATAAGCCCAACTTCTAGTGACATGCCATAGGGTCCGGAGAGCATACAGAGCAGATGAATCAAATATTTTCGTAGTTGATGCAAGGATGTCCCCACTAAGCTGCCAATTCGTTGACAAATATCAATTGAAATACACTGTTGCAACTTTGTCTCCTTAGTTTATTTACTGCCCTAACTATGAAGGACTGAAAGACGGAACGTGATGGAACTAGATCTGCAGGACAAGACGTCGTCAACTTGGTTCTCAAAATAGCAAAGCACTTTAGGCAAAGTAATGCAAGGCATGCTGAGTGGGATTGGGATCTAAGAAACTCTACATAAGTTACTTAAGCAGAAACCACATTAAGATTGAAGAATATGGATGATGGGAAGACAATTGTGAAACTTCGAAGAATGTTATGTTCCTGTGCAGATGCACCACTTTCAATTGTTTGATTTGTTCTGGCTAGGACTCCTCCTGTCCTCTTTTAAGCCGTCGTGCTGTTTGACTCTTCTGACGATGCGTTGGCGTCCTCGCCCGGTGATATGTTAGCAGCAGCGTTGGCTGTGCCATCAGCATTGATAGTGGGAAGAGCAATAGCGATCGTGTTGTGGTCTTCTTACGCCAGAGGCTTCCAGCATAAGGGCAAGCAAGACACACTCATTCTTCCAATCCACACAATAGCATGTATTTGCGGATCTGATATGGTCGGGGACGAAGATTTGCAATGGAACAAAAGCGTTTCAGTTCTTTAACTTTGCTTTCACACTATCGCCATCTGCTTGACTTGTGAGTAAATTTTATGGAAGCGAATAGGACAGACAACCAGCAATCTCCATTTTTATTTGATCCAAGCGGGGTGGTCCCATTTTTTTTTTGCATATGAATAAATAACTTGTGTCTTGCTCAGAAGAAGAGGTCGACATATCGGCTCGTAGTAAATAGAGATATTCAGCTCAAAGATCTTCATTCTGCTGTCAAGCATGCCTACTATGAATGGCTATTCAAAGTCCCTTTATAATGGTAATAAACTGTGGAATTTTAAAGTAAGTTGAGATGCAAAGCGTGCTTCCTTCCCTCCTTCTCAAGTGATTTAAACTTTCTTTATTAAGTGCTACCCATCTTGATGGAATTCCAAAGGAAAATCAGAGGCTATTTGCACTAAAAACCTTTAACATGTTGCCCACTACAAAGCTCTTTCCCTTATTCCAATAATTTATAAAGAGAAAGGCCAGCCTGAGTGTGGGTTTAGTAGGAAGGACCTACGATGATTTTCGTGAATTCATAATCCATCCTTTAATCAAATCTACCACCAGATAGCATACTCCTTGCTAAAGAATGTTTGATATGCAGCTAAGTAGCTATTAGATGCGTCCGAGTCGAGGGTGAACTTGCGAGGAGGTGCTGCTGCATTCACAGAAGTAAAAAAAATTATAATGGGAAACAGGATAAAAGAGAAGCTTGTCTAACTCCGACTAAGACACAGAGAGCCATCAAATGACACTGGTGGATTTGGTTGCAAGTGGGGTTGTCGTAACTCATATGCGTGGGTGGTTCCCGATCTTCCTTCGTTCAGAAACCAACCACCTTACAATGCGATTTGGTGTCTGTGCCGCTGGTCTTCTCCATGTAAACATTTGGGCAGAATTCGTGTCTAGGCTATTCACAACTACAATTAATCCTTTCTCATATGGTTCAACCAAATAGGAAATGCAGAATGGAAGCACCCTGTTCCGCTCTCTGTGCATCTAAGGTCTATCCAAAATAACACTTGTCTTCTGATGAATGAGCGGCCCAAATTATTTTACGTTGAATGGCTTCTTTGATTTTGAGGATGGATGCGATCAACGTGGCCCACCGGCACATTAGATGTTGTCCAAGTCACAACACACGCACACACGACTCCAGACGTGCTAAATCCGTCCACTTTCGTGGCTGTAAGGAGAGAGGGGAGGTTTCGCGGTCCCCAAACCATATTTGTAAGCTTAAAGCCATGCCGATTTGCTTGGGTAAGTTATCGTTTCAAAGCACTTAACTATGAATGAGGCTTCATGTAAAGTGAAATTCGAGAGTTCGCACATCGTGAGAGGGACGTCTGATTGTCAGATCTGACAAATAGCGCATGAAGTGATGGGGAAAATTGTGACATCATCAGTGTGTGTAGGAGCGTCAGTCGTATTCCAAAAGAAGCGTTTGGATAAATCGGAAGTCATCATCGCTACTGCTGCGGTGCCTCACGTCCCTATGCCATGGATCGAACTTGGTGCCTGCAACTCCATGTCCGTGATTGGTGAAGTGCTAAGCGTCGCCCTGCTCGTGATGTGACCTCTTCATGAAACCGATGCGATTCGCGCTCATCGGTAGCTTGCGTGGTAGAAACGACGAGAGCTAAGCATCATGCCCTTGGGAGAGGGAGCAGACTGACCTCACCAAGATGTCTACATATCGTGCCCTTCTAACATCTCCTGCAGCAGCATGGGTAGCATAGTTAGAGACTAATTGCTGTGGTCCTGTGATTTACAAAATTAAGCGAGCAGAGGCAGCAGCTTGTGGAGGAAATGGGTGCAAACTAACCAAGATCATCTTAAAGTGGCTCTCCTTTCACTTTGGTGCATAGATATTCCGAATCGGATGGTCAGTGCAGTCATAGAAGCTGGTGTGGTGGAACTCTGTGTGTAGACGTCGACTTGGACATGTGGGCTCAAAGAAAGTCAATGACTTTCATAAGAGACTTGGACTTGGTCTACTTGATTTTGAAAAACTGAGGCGTCCATTTTTCCATTGTGCGCGTTTTAACATGAGTCTATTCCAAGCACTGAACGCACAACGACGAACAGCCATGACGAGTTTAGAAGCGCAGACATGCGATATCTCAATTCTGCGGCTGAACGAAATGCTTGTCCATGCTGACTCGCGGCAGTAGATCATCGCTATGATAGGAGCATTCACCTTCCATGCAGATTATCACCACTTTCGGTACATCGACGAATTTGCAGATATGTAGTGCCAAATGGGATGGACTATGTGGTTTTACACTTTATTTGTTGCATGGCAAATCATGTGTTACGGAGAGCGATGTGAAAAGCAAATAAATGAAACTCGGTCACAGACATAAAGAAACGACTAAGTGTGGAGCGATGAAAGCAAAGAAAGAAGGAGAAGCATGTTGAGGCAATTGAAGCTAACTATTACCTAGGAATGTGCTCGCAGACCTTGCGCAAAAGATGTGGGAGTCAATGAATTGACAAGTCGAAGGGGCGAATTGACGGGCCTACTTTACACACACGAAAACACATTAAGTGTAGTGTGAATGACGTGTCTAAACTGCGACCTGTAACAGGTGAGTTACAAGATTTCGGAGGCTGCGCGATAACTTTTCCTAAAAATGATATCAACAATGCCAGATTGCCGTACGTGAAGCTGCAAAGCCTTTGACTAGGTGGAAACATTCTTCAAGCACTGAGTCGCCGAATTTTTGCACTACAATCCTTCGAATATAACGCTTGTTCCTTTCAAGTCCTCCACCTGAAATGGCAAGTGATTTAGCACGAGAGCACAGGAATATTAATGAGTAGTATCAGCTTGCGAATGTGAGCCCACGAAAGACGTGCTGAGAGCCACCAATATTGTTGAGAAAAAAAGCAAGGTTAGTCACAAAAACGTAGTGCATTTCGGTGCACATTACAAGGGGTGTATTTCAAGAGTTCGATACTTGGAAGGAAAGCCTGTGCTTCTACAACTTCTGTGGACAGCCCTCAACTGGAAGTCGTAATGAACGAATTGCAGTATCTCCGCCAAGTTGTAGCATCCGGTTTCAATTCGCCTGACATAAAACAGTCTCCAATCTACCGCAGTAGTAGCAAGTGAGCAATCCACAAAGTTGTTGAATCTCGTAATAAAATTTGCAAAGATTTGCATATCATTAATTGGATTGTCAAAACGGCGTGGAAAGATTGCTATGATGCGTTCTGATGGCGTCCAGGAGGCGCAGTAGCTGATCTCCGGAACGAAATTCCGGATCCATGAGGAATACGTAGCAGTCGTAGTCCAAGATGCCACCTTTGAAGTTCCTTTCTCCATATTTATAGTAACACATCGTGCCGCCTCAGTGATTCATCACGATGTATGGTGGCGAAAATCTCTAGGTGATACGATTGGTTGTAGAGCAGGGAGGAATGAAATACATGAGCGCTGAATACTAGGCAGCAATGAATAAACTGCCGAGAAGAGGATTGGCTTGATTGAATCGAACAATGCTGGAAAGATCTCATTTCGTTTAGGCGATATTCAATTGCAGGAAGTAAGTTCCTGTCGATACGTGGTGAGTTTTCGGAAAAGAGGAGGCAACACAGGTGCTTGTCGAGCCACCTCCAATTATTGACGTAACGGTGCATCGCTTCTGTTGATCGTCGTCTTGATAGTATCCATCGCCAGTTGGGAATGGCGTTGCAAGCATTCACCATGTCCTCCACACCAAGGAATTCGCATAGCTTTAGTACCAATTCAGCTGGGAGTTCTGTGATTTTGCGCTGTTTCTAAAGTGAAACAAAAGCATGCCATCGTGAGTGGCATGAAAATGGAATAAGGGAATTGTAATGGCAGAGAAGTGATGGAAAGCACTGAATGAGAAGTGGTGAGGATAAAGAGACGAGAAAATGTAAAATGGTGCTACTGGTACCCACCATATCGGAAGAATGCTAGCGTAGGTTGACTGCAAGTCAGAGATGGCGAGGCTTAGAGACTAACAATGTGGAAGGGGAGGAAGGTGCCGTGGAGTTAATCTCACGATGGCGTTGGCACATTGGCTCGTTTCGTGTCGTGTGATTAGAAGGTCGCGCAACCACCATGGCCTGAATGACTCCTCCTTGTCCGATGACATGGAATGCCGCAAACTGACATATGCGCACACAATCCGCCACAAGCTGTGTTGTCAATTCAGTCCACTTCTCACTCATTTTGCGCGAATAATTATTACTGCGAAGTCTCGCACAACAGTGTCACAGCTGAGCATCACTTGAGATTTGATTTTATGTTTGTCGCCCCATTGACACCGTGTCTCATTCCACGAACCGCCTCATAAGCGTTTGTCGAGGTACTACAAGACTGACTGGGGAAACTAGCCGACGTTTTCCACCTCATGCTTAGCCAGTGTTCTCACACAAAGTGCCAACAGAGGTCTATCTATTCATTTATTTAGTGTTGGAATGTGGTGGACTGTGGAAATGGTTGCGGTTCTGCGTCAAATTGTGGCTTGATCCGAATTAAGATTCATGGGTTGGGCTAGATGTTGCTAGAGACGTAGAAATGCTTGTTTGAAAAGCAGATGAATTGTATGTTATATTTAGTGGGAGCCTGCAGGAGGATTTGGTTGGATTATGGTCGTTTGGTCTTTCGTTCAAATTAACATGATTGCCCAGAACGAACACTGCACTGTGACGAGAGCAGTGAATGCGATGACTTCTGCTTAACTAAAAATCTTTCTCCTTAGATGCAGCTGACGTTCCCACACACCCGATAATGCCACAAGCTTCCTCATCACTTCATGCGTCATTTACCAGATCTGGAAATAAGACGTCTCTCTAGTGCTGTACAGACCCTAGAATGTTAAGTTGTATGAAGCCCTACTCCTTGTTTAATGCTGTGAAACGATAATCAACAAAAACGAATTAGTATGGCTACAAAATACTAAAAATATTTCGACGGCCTAGGGGTAAGCAGCTATCATGCGATTAAGGCGTGAGACCACGACATCAACGCGCCCTGTTGAACAAGGATTAAGGTCTGTGGAACTTCCCTTCCCCCAAACAGCCATGCAAAAATGGATGAAGCTAGCACGTCTGAGCCGGGTGTTGTGTGTAGGGCAAATTTCAATGTGTCCGTATGCCGCAATCACACCATTCAACCACGAAATTAAAAGAGCAGATTAAAGTAAAAAGATTTTGAGGTACTCACTAAACAATGAAAATACCATGTTTGAAAGATCTTAAATGCGCAGAAGGTGGAACAGTGCAGTTGTAAATCATTGCAATAGTGATTGAAGAATTTCGCCTACATGATTTGGTAAAGGAGAGCAGCAACTCGCATTGTGAAATGACTAGCTCTTCAAAAAGAATGATCAAAAGAGTGACCCATGCTAATGAGCTAGGACGACTTCTCAACCACACCTAACAGTCCCATTTTAAGGCTCTCTGCGTTTCAGTCCGAGTTAGGCAAGCTTCCATTTTCCCATCCTGTTTGCTCCGATCGGTTACTATCATTCATGCAGATGCAGTAACACCTCCACCCTAGTTCATCCTCAACTTAGACGCGATCCTCACTCTTTGTGCCGAGAATAGCATGCTTTCACCATTGAACAGACTGAGTTGATGAGAAGAGGAGGAGACGGTGACAAGGAGGTGGAATTTGGAATTTGTGTGGATTCAAGTGACGATGTGAGTCTTGACTTCTTAATTCCATCTGCGATTGTGGAGAAGGTTCCATCTCTGCCCCCCAAGACACTGCAGGCTCGACAGCCAGCTCAATACCCACGTCATCGACGACAAAATGAGCGAACTGGAATATTGTGGTGAAGCTGCAACGAACATGCATCAGTGAAAATGCAGCAGACATTAGTGAAAGTAGACCAATCTGCCAGTCTGTCTGATGCAAAGCATGCGCACTTTAAGAGGAAGTGTCATTTGGGAGAAGAGTTGATCAAAGACGGGGTCATGGAACCACCAAAGTCGTCATGGGTCTTACCAATTACTCTAACAAGAGAGAGGCCAGTGATCAACGGTTACTGCAGGCAGACGGAAGTTGTAACTTAAAAGGGTGGCCCTCCGTCACCTCATCTAGCTCATTCAAAACCACTGCCACGGTCGCAGGAGATCTCTATAATCGACTCAAAGTTAGGATTCTGGTAAGTTGGCTGTTGAAAATGGGCATAAGGTAGACCACATTATTGTGGCAAATGCTGAATGACAAAGGTTATGCTCGGTACAAATGTAAATGCGCGTGGATCCCTGGCTAACTTTCTGTTGTTTTAATTACTCAGCCTTTCTGCGTTAAGAAAGCCCGAAGACCCTCGATTTCATTCTACTAGCCGTGAAAGCCTGATCGGCTACTAAATAACACACCTCCTCACTCAAGCCATTGTAGCTTAGTGACATTTACTCATGGCCTGGTTTTGATGCAAATAGGCTTCACTCTCCTCCGTTGATGTGTCCAGGTTTTGTGTTTTTGCCGAGCTTACCAAATTTTCAGGGGATCATCGGTACCTGCTTCAATGCCTCAGCAACTGACCCTGCATAAAGTGGATCTTAAGTTATTATTATCATTGGGGATTGATACCACTTTTGCGTATTCACAGCTGTTAAATTGTTGCCTACCCTGTATTTATTAAGTGCATATAACTTTCGCAATTGGCGATTTGCGCGTGTTGCATCAAACAAGGTGCTAGTTGGCAAAATGGGCTCAAATCATGGGAAAGCTTTGAAGCGCAATTTTAAGTAAGAATTTAAGTCTATGAAATGAGGCCCTTTCCATGATTTTGACAGGAGGTTAGGCGCGATTTCAAAATAATTGCAGGTGCGATGGGAATCATCTGAATATTTTTAAAATTCTTCAAAGGGCTTTTCTCATGTTTAAATCCTGTAGCAACTTGAATACGATTTCCTTCTGGATCCTGGTGCTTTTAAAATGCAACTTAGGTCCTAACGACTTTATCATGCAGAATGCGTAATTTCCGAATGTTACGCGATGCCTTCTCATGGAGAATACCACAAATGCGGCCACACATGGCTTCGGATCATCAACCATGGTGATAAGTTTTCCTTCCAATATCCGTATTAGCATGTTTTTAAATAAGAAAATTATGGCATGAAGAGAAGTGCTGCGTTGAGTGATCTGATATAGAGTAGTCGCATTGCATACCAATAAGTTCTGCGGTGCATGTGCGGTGTACTAATGGATTTTATACGATATGAAGCATGATGTGTTGATTTAACACGGCAAAGCGTGTAATAAATTTCGCAGAAATGTAGTTGTTTATACAATGCACAAATACAACAAAGTCCACTGCCAGTCAGGGATGATGTTGCACACTTTCGCCAAATCCTCCACACTAAGGTATTTGCATATTCTAACGCCAGTTCGGGTGGAAGTTCAGTGATTCGGCGTTGTTCCTTGAGCGAAGAGAAAGTGTCCATCATCAGTAGCATGGGTGTGCGATGCAAGAATAGTGAAGTTGTGTGAGACAAGATAGGGAATATAGAAGAGGTGGTAAAGATGAGTAAAAAGGGAGGAAGTGTAAGATGCAAACAGAGGCTACCGGAGCCCACCATGGTGGAAAGTTGATAGGGTTGATTGACGGTGTGAAAGAAGTGACGGGTTATAAGTACTGCGGCTTTGAAAAAGGAAGGAGGGAAGGAGGATCGGATTGACATTACAATGGAATTGACACGTCGAGTCGTTGCGTGTCGTCTGGTGTAAAAGTCACGCGACCGCTCTACCTCGACTAATTGTCCTTTGCCATCCAATGGTAAGGAAGGATGCAAGCGGAGCAGACTTGTTGGACAAAACATGGACGCTTGCTAGTGCGGCTGAAGTGACATGGATGTAGTCTATAGGCGTCAAATGAAGGCAGAAGTGGTTCACTCTTCTGTAAGAAGTTAACAATCACCGCAATATTGCTAGGAAAGCCAGTAGGTCTTTTGGCACTGGAAACAGACGTCAGCAGTTATAATCTTTCCCCTTTCAACGACACTTGCCTCCATTGCATGTCAGAAGCATTTGTTTCTAGATTATACTAGAATCGGAGGCCTAAAAATATTTGTTTCATAAAAGAGAGCGTTCAGATCTAAATGTGACCATTCATTGAATACCTTACAGTGTACCGCTGGTTGTTTCTGTTGAGGATGGGCAGATTTAATGAACTATTTTTCAGTCCTCTTCGTGATGAGTAGTGCTTGGTCTCATACGTGCGAATCGATGTTGTGTGACTAACCTATGCTTGATGGGGTAAAGCCCTTTTAAAGACGATTTCTCTGGCGCATTAATCGCATCCATTACTGTTCACCCAATTGGTAAGAGCTTACCAGCTTCATGGATTCGTGTCACATGAGGTGCGGGTGGTTTGCATCACGTTTCCCACCTTGGTTTTGTGTCGATATTTCCTTTGTACATATCGTATTTTAATCTATTGACATGCTTACCTGTTCATTTGTGTGGGTGATTGGGGAGGGACAGTGAGGAAGGATGAACTACCTCTAGTTTGGACCATTCGTGGATTGCTTATATGGAGGCGCAGTCACGCGGTGGGATTCATGATTGACTGCCGTCGCTGCCGAAATGGAAAAATTGAAGCCCGTAGGGCATGTGGGAGCTCTACACCCACTACACAGGTAAGGAAGCTTTAAAAGGATTTCTTTTTCTGTGCCACACAAGTTTGATATTGATAGATTAGTGCGGAGTACAAATCTACTTATTTTTTGAATTTCTCGAACCCACTTTACACCTTTCTGTTTAGAACCTCTCCTTGCATTTAGTTGACCAAACTACAACGCAAGATGTAGTTTCGTGATTTTGCAACTTTTATTGCATTTGCAAGCATTAGAGTATTTCAGGAGAGCATTGTATCCACCCTTTCATAACGCCGTCAGCACATAGTTCGCCCCATTTCCATGAGCGTTGTTACCTTCAAAATTTTCTCGAAAACTGCGATAGCGAGTAATAAAGGAAGAGCATGTTGCTGTAGACAAAAAAATTTAATTTGTAGGGAAGCTACGATGGCTGTGAAGTGCGTAGAAAGTTTTTTAAGAAACTGTTTCCAGTACCTGAATGGAGGTGACAAGCAAGTGAACACGCAAATGCTGTGTCCGCATTAGAGGGCGAACCACACATCCGTTCCTATGTAAGTTTGCGTTTGAATGGAATCATGCAATTTGATGAGCATGATAAATGGCATGTGAATTCTCCTGCCATAACATTGCTGTGAACACTAATAATGCCTACACAACTTCGGCTTAGTTTCGAGCCTGCGTTTCAGATCAGTGTTGAGCTCAAGATCAACACACATAGCAAACATGAATGCTAACAGGGTATCGCATACAATGCTTCGCATATAGCCCAATCGGTGCGGCTATCACATAGCCGCACAAAATGACTGCTGCACCACAAAGCCCGAGGAGCATTGGGTTGGATTCGTAATGATTTTCAAAAATCAAAATACCCTGCCTCTCCCTCTCATTTCGACCATTCCTACTTGCCAGCATCTATTATAGAAAACCACCGTGACCGTGACAGTGGTTCAGAGACGGATCTAGATGAGATAACTAGAGGTCATCACTCTACCTCACAACTTCCGTCTTTCTGTAGCAATCATTGATCTCTGAACTTTCGTGTGTAAGAGTAATTGGTTAGACCTAAGACGACTTCGATGGCTCCATGACCTCGTCGCTGACCAACTCTTCTCCCAAATTCCACACCTCCAAATGTGCGCACAATTTGCATCTGACTAACAGATTACTTTATTTCGCTAAAATTTGCTGCATTCACAACGACCTGCGTTCTTGGCAGCTTAGTCTTAACTAGGAGACTACAATCGTGTACCTAACTGTTGACATCCAAGTTCTTTCATTCTGTTTTTGATGGCATGGATGATGAACTGGCTGCCAAGATTCCAAGGTCTTGAAGGAAATAGACAGAGCCCTCTAGAAAGTAGAATATGGGTTTGAAAGGCCAAAATTTACACCCCCACCCCAATCTACACACATTTCAAATTCTACTGCCTTGTCGTCGTCTGCTAATCGTTTAATGAACTCAGTCTGTTCGACGGTGAAATCGTGTCATTTTAACATAAAGGGTGAGCATCGCGGCCGAGTAGAGAGTGGGCTTGAGTGTAGGTGTTTCTGCATTTACAGATTGTAGCAAACAGGATGAAGAGAGGGAAGCTTGTCTAACTCGGACTAAGACACAGAGAGCCATCAAATGACACTGGTGGATGCGGTTGCAACATGGGGTTGTCGTAGCTCATAAGCTGGGTGGTTCCTTATCCTCCTTCATTCTGAAACCAACCACCTTACAATGCGAGTTGGTGTCTGTGTTGCTGGTCTTCTCCCTTTAAACATTTGGGCAGAATTCGTGTCTAGGCTATTCACAACTACAATTAACTACAATTAATCCTTTCTCATATGGTTCAACCAGATAGGAAATGCAGAATGGAAGCACCCTGTTCCGCTCTTTGTGCATCCAAGGTCTATCCAAAATAACACTTGCCTTCTGATTAATGAGCAGCCCAAATTATTTTACGTTGAATGGCTTCTTTGATTTCGTGGTTGGGCGCAAGTAACGCGGCCCAACGACACATTGCATGTTGTCCAGCGCACAACACACGCACACACGACTCCAGACGTGCTAAACCCGTCCATTCTCGTAACTGTAAGGAGAGAGGGGAGGTCTCGCAGGCCTCAAACTATGTTCGTCGTGGCGTGTCATTTTTGTGGCCTTTACGTCCCCGTCGCATTCTTGATGCTGCCCCAATAACACTGAAATGCCTTTGTAAGCTTAAAGCCATGCCGATTTATTTGGGTGGATTGTCATTTAAAAACATTAGAGAATGAGCGAGCTCCATATAAATTAAAATTCGAGGATTCGCACATCGTGAGAGGGACGTCTAATTGTCAGACCTGACAAATAGCGCATGAATTGATGAGGAAGCTTGTGACATCATCAGTGTGTGTAAGAGCGTCAGTCGTATTCTAAAAGAAGCATTTCGGTAAATAAGATGTTGTCATCGCTACTGCTGCGGTGCCTTGCTTCCCTGTGCCATGGATCGAAGTTGATGCCCGCAATGCCATGTCCGTGATTAAGCCGAGAATAATGGCATGATCCAGTATTTGCAAGAGTTCCATATCCCTAATAACTACCATATACGTGTTAGTTTTGTCACCGTGAAAGTGTGTAAGCATACGAACCTTTGATGGTGCAGCCACTGCTTCATATCCCAAAGTAGGTGTTAAGCTCATGCAGAATCGAATGAACTCAGAAACGGGCACTTTGATTGTCTAAAAATGTAGCGTATACCGAATTACAATCTAATATAGAGGTAAATCATTGCGTTGCATCAATTCTTTACATGTTGAGTGAAATGCTGATCATGGAAATGAAGGGAAAACAACGAGGAGGGCTCAGGCTGATCTCACCACGACGTCTACACATGTTACCCAGATTTAACCACGCCTTTAATCTGCTACTTTAACACCCTGACGACGTGAGTCCCGGATTTCTCGCGATGCTATCTCGTTGCGAATGCCACATCAGAGGCATGACCAGGACTCTGACCACCAGACGTGTTGATCACTCGCCTTTGCACATCTGCCCCAATATCTCTTGAATAAGGGAAATAAGGCAAAATAAGGATTGGAGCGTCACTGTCTTGGCAGTTCTAAACACACCGATGATTCAAAGACATCAGTTTTCTACCTCAGAATGGAAGCACATGCATTAAAATGAAGTGGGTTGTGGCCCAATGCTTTTAGTGCTCGAATCATTAGCTTACTGCTCTTTCGCATGCTTCACTTACAGTGATTCTGATGCAGAAGCTAAAGCGAATATTTGCCGCAGCAGAATGTGGGGCAAGAAATGATGTGATATTCGCGAAAAAAAGGCGTTGCACTAACCAAATCTCTGCCGCATTTCATGTAAGTTGCAGATTTTACTCGCCTTTTGCCACCCTGCTGTCTCATAGACACTAAATGACTCTACGGCGGTGTCTACAACTAATTTGCCTTTTTACTCCTTCAAGCATAATATGCGTGCCCTTTGAATGCTTCTTGACAGGCATGATGCATAAGCCATCAAAGAAGCCTGTGCTAATTGTTTTTAAATTAAGTGGAAAAGAAAAGAAGGATGCCTTACAGGAAAAAGAGCATATTTCAGTTGGCGAATTTTAAAAAAACTAACGTTTGTGCCCTTGATTCAGAGGTCGCAGTAGGCAAATTGTGACAGCTCCTTCAAATTGTAGTTCTCAACTGCATGAAGCTTGACACAGTACATTCGCTAATGTGCGTCCATCATGCATGCGCAGCAGTCGTATTGCATACTAATGAACTCAGCCGCACTCGTAGCATAGCGGTAGGATCTATGCGACAGGAAGCAAGATTAAGTAATTTAGCAAGGTATAAAGCGTAATAGATTTTGCAGACACATTGTTGTTTACAGGGTGTGGAGACACAAAGTGGGTCAGGATGCCATTGTGCCATGTTGCTATCGTGTAGCTTTCCGTGTAAAGACAATTTAAGAGTTGGATGCTTAGAAGCTACTGCACAGTCTATCACATTTGAGCAGGACCTACACAAGATGAAGTTGATGACTTTTGCTAGTGCTAAGAGAGTGTTTCTTCTGCCAAGCCACCGTCAAAGTTGCTGACAGGACAACTTATTACCTCCGTTGCTCTCTGCAGCACCATCGCTATGAGAAGCCAGTTTCAATCCATTAATGTTACTGTCAAAATACAAAATTATTATGCTTACCATTGTTGTCATAATTGCAAGCGTTGACGGAAATGAATCGCAGGTACGCAGAAGGGAAAAGCATAGGTGTTTGAGCTCAAGTCTGAGTGGGAGCACGAGTTCGTGCTCTGCTGAGCCGAATGTGACCAGCGTTAGTGCTTCATCGTTACTCGCAGGGTTCAGCTCGCTGAATGGTTGTCAGTAGACTTGCATTCCTCATCTCTGCTCATCGCAGTCTAATCTTGGAAGGGATATGATACATTCCGCAGTGCTTAAAAAGGGGTTAAAACAAAAGTCTACTTAAAATGAAGATATAAACAGAATATGTAACAACCTTTGTGCTTGAATACAAAAGAATTTTTTGTGCTTAAATCAAGTTTGTCCACCTTTAATGCGAATAATAGCTGAGGTAAGTTCAAACAACGGCACTTGGACAGCTTGAATGAAGTGGCTAAGCTAGTCGCACCACATTCTAATCTGTAGACTCAAAGAAAGGAAGAGTCTTGTACGCATAACATTCATAAAGACCGATTTGATTTTCTTAATTTTTGCAACTGCTAGGTATTTAATTTATATTGTGTGCGCAGCAGCACTACAAATCTCTGTGCTTGCATTAATAGTAACCACGTTTAAGTCGATAATTTGGTATTGTTGACCAAAGAATTCTATTATTTCAATGGGATGAGATGAGAAGACGCAAGTATAAGTTAATTTGTCCCAAGATGTTTTGCTGGCAATTCAGCTCGTCAATCTCGATGCACTCCATCAAAAATGCTTTCCTTTAGTTTGGTATTTTGATGCCATCAGTGAGGCTCAATGACCTACTCAAAGCTGACTAGAACCAGCACACATGCTCACACTTGGTAACTCGGTCCTTTTCCGACTTGGACATGGTGTTCCTGATTTCGACAATGTTAAGGCATTCACTTTACCATTACGTCCATATTCACATAAGCCTATTTCAAATGCTAAATGCACAACGCCGAAAAGCTTTGCGAAGCGGCTTAAAGTCGCAGACATGCAACGTCTCACTTTTGCAACTGAATGAGATGCTTGTCCAGATGAACCCAACGACTACCGTGCTGGTCCACTCCAGTGGAGAATCGCCGTTATAAAGGCATTCACTCCTCATCTGACATTCCCATGCAGAGTATCACCACTTTCGATACATCGACGATTTTACAGATATTTAGTGCCAAAAAAGGTAGAAAATGCAGATTTTACTTACTTCATTGTGTGCTAAAACAGATGCCACTGGGAGCGAAATGAATAGCAATTAAATGGATTTCGATAAAGAAATGAGGAAACGAATAGTTTTGAAGCAATAATCGCGGGGAAAGAAGGAGAAGTGTGTAAGGACATTCAAAGCTAGCCGTTGTCCAATTATGTGCCCACGGATATCCTGCGCAAAAGATGGGAGGGTTAATGGATTGACACGTCGAAGAGTGAAGAGACGGGCTTACGCTACACTCACGTCAACACATTTATTCCTGACATGTCGTCCAGTGTGATCGCCGCTTTCAAATTGCAACCTGCAACACGTGGGCTACAAAATTTCGGCGACTGTTTGCCAATTTCTCGTAATGAATGATATCAACACTGTCTTTGAGGTCATCCTCCCGACAAGGTTGGTGATGTAACATGGGAACATTGAAACACCCATCCATCGAATTAGCTTGAGCATGTGAGCCAACGAAAGTTGTGCCGAGAGCCACCAATATTGTTGGAGAGACAAACAAAGTGAGTCGGAGGAAACGTAATACATTTCAGCGCGTAATACCAGGAAGGGGAATGTGTTGGGAGTTTGCAACTTGGGTGGGGTGTCTCCGTTCCTGCGTCTTGGGTGGTCGTAATGAACGAATTGCAGTAACTCTGCCAAGTTGACTTATCGGGCTCCAAGTCGCCATCCACCGCAGTAGTGACAAGTGGGCAATCCACGAAGTTGTTAAAACTTGCAAAAACCTTTGCCACGATTTGCATATCATTTATCGCATCATTACAACTACCTGACGAGATCGCTATGATTAATACTTGATGGGCTTGATGGCGTCCAGGAAGTTTAGTGACTGCTCTCCAGAAAGAATTGTCGAGCCCATGAGAAACACGTAGCAGTCTTGGACCAGGATGCCACCTTTGAAGTTCCTTCTTCCAAGCTCATTGTTATATATTATGCCGCCTTCGCCATTTGCATGAGTATTATGGTTGCTCCTCATTAATTCAGTGGTATCCATAAGATACGGGTAGGCTGCAATGGATCATCAGGTTCTATGTGTCTCAAAGCTGCTCAGTAATATTTCTGTTTATAGATCCTAGAGAAATAATGCATGTGAGAGTTGAACATGAAAAGCAATTGACAGGCTGCTAAACAGAGGATCGACTTGATTGAATTGAATGCTGTCGGAAAGATCTCATATCCTTCAAGTGATATTCAATGGCAGGCAGTTAGTTTCCATCGATATATGGTGAGTCTTATGATAGTAGGAGACAACGGAAACTTTTCCCTGGAGACCTCCATTTATTGGTGTGGTGGCTCATTGCTTCAGTTGATCGCGGAATCGGAATTGGACAGCAATGCTTTTCTGCGCTACGTGCTTACGATCCAGTCCTGTTCATGCTTGCATTGGAATGGGATGAGTCCTCCGAGGGCGATCTTGATAGGCTTTCGTTCGATTAGTCTTGATGCACTTCATCAAAATATTTAAAACAAAACACGTTTAAAAGTTAGACAGGCACAAGCAATGAATGCTATGTTGGCAAAAGCAGATGCGCAAGTTTCAAAGTAGCGAAGTGGCGTTATTTACCGCTACCAGAGCAGCTCAGTCTCTCTGCCTGAGAGTTGCGTTCCAACATTGTATGCTGTCATTTGCAAGGTGGAGTGCGTTCCAATGTGGATGCGATAATCTGTGACGATTTCTAACAGAGAAGTATAAAAATCAGGAGCTCTTGTCGGCTACTGTTCCATTCTCGAGCTGTGCCGCAATGCAGCTAGAATCAAAGCAACGCTAAATGTCGTGGTTACTTGTAGTTATCCCTCTCGCAAATAGTCTCACTAAACTAGAAAATTTAAATAATTATGCTTTCTAATTCTAAATAATAATCCGCACTTCTTGCTTGCCATTGTGAAGTCAATCTACTGTCTCCTTCCCCTCTTCTTTAGCGGTATTAGTTAAGCCTCACAGTTAGTCTACTCTAGTGTCCTTCCCAAATGCCTTCGTTTACATTTCATTTTTCCGTTATCATTGCTACCTTTTATTTACTGCTTTCCATGATTCCTCTGCTAGTACAACTCCCTTATCCTATTCCCGTTTCACTAACGATGGCATGCTTTCGTTTCACTTTAGGAACAGCGCAAAATCACTGACCATCCAGCGAATTGGCAATCAAGCCATGCAAATCGCTTGATGTGGAAGACACAGTGAATGCCTGCAATGCGATTCCCAATTGGCGATGGATACTATCAAGACGACGATTAACCGAAGCAATGAGACGTCACGTCACTGATTAGAGCCTTCTAGACAAACATCTCTGGTGCCCATACATCGATGGGAACTTACTTCCTGCCATTGAATTTCGCTCGAAGGAAATGAGATCTTTTCGACAGCATTGAATTAAATCTAGTCGATTCCCTCTTCAGCAGATTAATTGCTGTTTTATATTTAGCAGGCTCAAAAAAATAGAAATATTGCAGACAAGTTTTGAGCATCATAGAACTTGATGATTTTATTGAGGCCTGCTGCGCATCCTATCGATACTACCGAGTCAATAAACTGCGAATAAATAGTTAATAAAAGGGGCGACGCAATATGCAACAATGCGATCAGGATAGTGTTCGAACCTGCGCAGCAGGAGACCTGTTACAGAGCGCGGAACGCGAAGTCTGCGAAGGTGAAATGTTGAGGAGCTATTTATAGTCTGTATCACCAGATCGCCACTCACGACTCTTCCAGGGAGGCGAGAGGCGTATTCTATATCTCCTTCTCCGGATTGGACAGAGACGAACAGATTTGTGGAATACAGTTCCACACATAACCAGTCAGAAGGCTAACTGTGGAGAGTGGTGGTCAAATACTAACGCTTATCACATGCAGCTGCGGGAACATGGACCTGTGCTCGCACTGGTATTCAGACTCTTGCAGCAATGCCTTCCCTGTGCTGCGTGCTTACAATTTGATCTTGTCGGTGTTTGCAGTCATGACAACTGCGTTTAAGATGGTTATTCGGCATTACAAAATATTTCGATGGAGGGGAGAAGGCTGTAATTGTGATGTGAGGTGCAAGGTGATCAACAGCTTTATAAGAAGGTTTTCTTGTGAGTGGAGATAAGGAAGCATGCAATATTAATCTGGGATGCAGGAATGTACTTGAGGCGCGTACAAGTCAGGATTTGAATGTCTATAGCTGTGGTGAAGTGATGGATTGTAATCGAAAGCATGAAAACCAAATGTAACTGCAAACGCATTTGTGTTCATGGCCTTTGAAGCAGTTGTTTCCGATTTCTGCAGCATGTTATCCGTGTATCCCTTCGCGCGGACATCCGACAGCGTGAAATACCAATGTCTGCCAAAGCTTAGAGTGGATCACTAGATCATGAGTTACCGAAGCTATTTCCAATATGAATGCATATCAAGAGAGTAAATATTAACAACTTGCTGATCAGTTGCGTTGTTGATTTAGCGGGTCTGTGCGGCCGTCAAATATGTCTACCTCGGATGATGTCTGTTACATTATTAACAAAGCTTGTTCTTCCCAGCTAGACTCTAACCAAGAAACTGTATTTGTACAATAAACTGTGGCCTTCAAATCATTTTATTTCACCATCGATGACGTGGATGAGAAGTGCGACGAAGACTAATAAACAGCTGTTGTAGGTACTTGCTGTGGGAATACTTCCCACGTGCTCATGCATGACAACTACTTTCTTTGACGATATGTCTCAAGCACTGTGGAGGCTAGGATTGCCTCTAACAGAATTTTAAAAAACTCTAATAAGTGCAAGTGGAAACTTTTTTTATATTTGGCACAGTTCTGACTGCTATTCTGTTCCAGTTCAAGATCTTGCGTTTGACACACACTACCCCACCTCGGAATGCTAAGTGGTTCGACTTCTCCTGTGTTGTTGTACTTTGTTACCTGCGCCTATAAATAGGGGTATCAAGCCTTAACCAAGTTATAGTAATAACAGAAATACACTTTGCAATTAACGCTAGTATTTGGCATCAAAATGCTTTAAACCTTACAGATCTGGGCTGCATTTACAAAAGAACGTTATTGACTGGACTCCAAACTTTACTTTTGGGATTCTGACAAATCGTCCACCGTCACATCAGGCATTGAAGCCGCGCACAGTCTTCACTGCGCCTTGCCTCTAAATGGTCATGAACGCGACACTGTATGGCCTGTAACAACGTGTCTCAATTCTTTCCTTCACTTGCAGCTACAAGTTCGCTCATTTCCATGCATTATAAACACGACTGGTTTCTATCATTATGAGCTGAACAATTGGCGGCAGTCGACGATGGCAACACTTGTAGCAGGGTGTCATCAAACCTTGAAATAAGGCAGGCATAAAACGCTACTGCAACATCTCGATTGTGAGATGGAATTTCTCTCACAACTTGAAGTGATGCATTTAAAAGCGTCCTATCTTTACCTCCAAGTGGGCCGGAACAGTAGTGTTAACTTAAGGGCACATTTATAAAAGCAGAAGGTACTTTCGTTTTCACATTTCATTGCTCCCACATTCATATCTGGAGGGCAATAACCATCTACTTGCAAGCTTTTTTGTCCTCATCTGAACCGGTGATTGTAAACGCGAATTTGCTATAGCGTTCGGTCTTCGTCAACTCCTCTTAGTTATGACCCTTTTGCATCTGGAAAAGTTCTTTATTTCCATGATGAGATTTTTCTCCTGATGCAAAGGGAACAGAAGTGGCTGACACGGTGGTGGCATAAAAGGCACCAGACCTCCATACGACCACTCTGGCACCATTTGATCGTCTTACTATGATTTGCCTGCTGTCCGCTTACTCGGTATCTCTACAGACTCAGGACTCCCATCACCACTAAATGCTGCTCCACGAATTTACTCAAGGCCACCATCGCCTGCTTTTGTTGAAACAATATTTGAGGTGGATCGTCCTACGCAACGTACGCTGGCCTATCCGTTACAGTAGCTTACACCATAGTCCTTATTGAAGTTGAACTAAAACTTTCCTTTCCTGCTTGCTCTCGTTCCCGCACTTCTCTTGACGCCTTATTGTAAGATAAATTGATTATATCCTCATTGAGATGTTTCCTAAAAGTTGGAGGGGAAAAAGAGGGGCATAAATAAGCCTAGCCTTATGCTTGATCGCGGTACTGTGGTCGTATTATTGTACCTCACCGTTAGTGAGGATGCTTATAAGCGATGAGGCGATTTGAGGCTCTGCAAATTAGCTGCATTTTTCTTTGCCAGTGCAAGCAAACTGTGCTAATGGAAGCGAGTTGGAGATGCAAAGAGTAATTTATTTATCAGTTTTCACATTTTGGGTTTTAATCGGCGTTTTCTTTCTCAAACCATTGTCCTACATTTAGTGCTATCAAGGTACCGACCTGACGTGCTGACAGCTAAGTAGTGAGGACTCCGTAACTACTTCTTGTGATTCACCACAGGCATCTCCAAATCCACTCTTTGCAACTATTCAAATCATCTCTATCTTCGATCGTCAATAAATACATTTACTAACACGAGGTCAATGTAAGGGCTAATAGCGAAGTAATTTTTAGTCACTGTTCTTCTCTTTAAGACTGTGAATGACGTTTCAGCTCTTGGTAGTAAAGCAAGTCACTAGTTACACCGCCACCCACTCCAATTTTAAATTATTTGCAGAAATGAGAAGTGGAATTTATTTTTAGGTATACTGACACGCGTCGAGTCCAACTCACCCACGGAGGATGAGCTAAGAGTCTACTGATCTTTAGAAAAACAGAAAGTGTCGCATCCTATGTAAGACGAATGAAAAAATCTAAATTCACTGTCACCGTGCACAGAGGAATGTAAAAAGTGAACCCATTAATTATATGGGACCTCCCTAAGCACATACATTAGGTCAGAATAAGGCGGAATTCACTCCGATCCTTATAAACTAAATCGGAATGAAGCAGTTGAAGGTGAATGCTTACTTTCTGTGTGAAATTAATACCATGTTTCAAGTCAACTCCAGTGCTTACTTAAGGGTATAGTCGACAGGCTTATTCATTTAGCACTGCTTTATTTTTGCAGCCATTAAAGCCTCAGCCACTATGCTTCTGCTGAGTGGTATAACCACCCACTGGGGTGACAACCACCCCAAACTCGAGTGCTGCAGAAAAGATATTAACAAGTGGGGTGACATTGGCCATGATTGTAAGCCATCTGAATCCGACCAGCGATAGTTCACTGTCTAATTCTACACTAAGGGTTAGAGATAGTTATATTGGTCTTCATAAAATACTATCTGCTACAGCAGATTCACACCTCTGGAGGAAATATCAAGTAAGATAATGAGATAGCTTGCCAACAATGCTGTCAGTCAAAAATGCCAACAACTCATAAATTAGCTTTGCAATCGTTTTGTGAAACTATAGGTTTGATTAAAGGATGGATCATGAAATCACAAAAAGCATCGTAGGTCCTTCCTACTAAACCTACACTCAAGCTGGCCATCCTCTTTATAAATTATTGGAATCTGGGAAAGAGCTTTGTAGTGGGCAACATGTTGAAGGTTTTTAGTGCAAATAGCCTCTGATTTTCCTCTAGAATTCAATCGAGGTGGGTAGCACGTGCTAAAGAGAGTTTTAGTTATTTGAGAAGGAAGGAAGTAAGCACGCGTCGCATCTCAACTTACTTTAAAATTCCACATTTTATTACCATTAGAAAGGGATTTTGAATAGCCTTTTACGGTAGGCATGCTTGACAGCAGAATGAAGATCTTTGAGCTGATGAGTCGCACATGTCCCTGCCACTTTGAATATCTCTACTTACTACGAGCCGATATGTCGACCTCTTCTTCTGAGCACGACAAATATTATTCCATTCATATACAAAAACAATGGGACCACCTCGCTTGGATCAAATAAAAATGAAGAATGCTGGCTGTCAGCCCTATTCGCTGCCATAAAATTTACTCACAAGTTAAGCAGATGGCGATAGTGTGAAAGCGAAGTTAAAGAACTGAGACGCTTTTGTTCCATAGCAAATCTCCGTCCCCGACCATATCAGATACGCAAATACATGCTATTGTGTGGATTGGAAGAATGAGTGTGTCTTGCTTGCCCTTATGATGGAAGACTCTGGTGTGGGAAGACCACAACACGATCGCTGTTGCTCTTCCCACTATCAATGCTGATGGCACAGCCATCGCTGCTGCTAACATAGCACCGGGTGAGGACGCCAACGCATCGTCAGAAGAGTCAAACAGCACGGCGGCTTAAAAGTGTCAGCGTTGCGTCTACATGGGGACATTTATGTTACAGCGGCCAAGAAAGGGGGCAGGAGGAGCCCTAGCCAAAATAAATCAAACAATTGAAAGTGGTGCATCTGCACAGGAACATAACATTCTTCGAAGTTTCACAATTGTCTTCCCATCATCCACATTCTTCAATCTTAATGTGGGTTTTGCTTAAGTAACTTATGCAGAGTTTCTTTGATCCCAATCCCACTCAGCATGCTTTGCATTACTTTGGCTAAAGCGCTTTGCTATTTTGAGAACCAAGTTGACGACGTCTTGTCCTGCAGATCTAGTTCCATCACGTTCCGTCTTTCAGTCATTCATAGTTAGGGCAGTAAATAAACTAAGGAGACAAAGTTGCAACAGTGTATTTCAATTGATATTTGTCAACAAATTGGCGGCTTAGTCGGGACATCCTTGCATCAACTGCGAAAATATTTGATTCATCTGCTCTGTATGCTCTCCGGACCCTATGGCATGTCACTAGAAGTTGGGCTTATGGTGGGAATGGTCTCTGTCAACATGACGACGCTGACTCGCGTAATGCGTTCGTCATGTTTGTTTCATTTCTCACATAATTGCAGGACTAAAAATTGCAAGCACGCATCACAAGCGAACATTGGTGAGCGAGTCCAAGTCCGATCGCGACTGTTCACAGCTCTGCGAAGGATTTAACATCGCATTCATATGCTTCTAACTCACTGCTTACATCCGTTTCAGCAAGTTCATTAAATCTACAACAGCGTGTGGCCACGCTATGTTTTACTTACGGCATGGATACACTGCGTTTATCAAACCACATCATCCAGCTCGACAGCCCGCATATTTTGTTTAGCGACCCCACCACGACGGCAACACATTGTGCCCTTCGTGTCACCCAGTTTTAGTCACATCTTTAACCTGCGAACATAACACCTCCATTACGCGATTTTCGGGTGTTGCACAATGTTTTCTTTTCATGAATGCCACAACTGGGGCCAGACATGGCTTCCGATCACCAGACGTGGTAATTACTCACCTTTGAATGTCTGTCGCCGCATTGTTTAAACGAGGAATTGAAGTCATAATGCGAGCTATTGCGCTAAATGCATTAATTTATTTTACCTAGTCACTGTTCTGGCAGGCCCAAACCCAGTGCAGTGATGGTTCAAATGCATCGTTGTACCACCTCCAGATAGACGCACATGCTTTGAGAAGCAGCAGGTTGTGGCGCAACGTTTGTAGTGCTTTTTTATCGTGGTAACACTACTCAGCGTATTTTACCTACAGTGGTCCCAATGGATATATTATAGTGAATCTTTGCCGGGGCAGGAAACGAAGCAGGAATTGATATGCAATCCGCGCACAGATGTTGCACCAAACAAGTCTCTGCCCCACTTGAAGTTAGTTGCTGATATTACTCGCTGCTTATCATCCAACTACTTCATAAATACTCGTGCATCACTACATGGCTTAAAGCACGGCTGAGATAAAATGACGCCTTAGTGGCAGTGCCTACATCAAATCTGTCCTTCACGCCTTCAAGCACGACACGTGTGCCATTTGAATTCTCCTCCCAACAAACATGACCGTCCTTGCAGTAAGCGAGTCTACGCTAATGGGTTTGAAAGTCGCAAAATTAAGTGAGAAAGGGCAGAAAGATGCGGCACGAGAAGAGAGCAAAATTTCGGTTGGCAGTCACAGAGAGAAGCAACACTTGCAAGAAATTGTCAGGTTCCTTCATTCACAGGTCGCGATGGACTAATTGTGACAGCTCCCTTAAATTGAGGCCTTCAACTGCAAGATGTGTGGCACACCACAGTCGCCACCCCGAGTCTATCATGTGTGTATAGCAGTCGTATTGCACACTGATAAATTCTGCCGTACTCATGTTGTATGCTGATGGAATCAATCCGACGTGAAGCACGCTGTAGTGGTATGACCAAGTAGAGCGTTTAATAGTATTCGCAGAAATATAAATGTTTATAAAACATGCAGATATAACAAAATCCATTGCCATTTAGGGATGGCTCTGCAGACATTCACTATATCCTCCACGCTGAGGTGTTCGCATATTTTGAATGCCAAATCGGGTGGGAGGTCGGTGATTATGAATTGCTCCTAAAGTGAAGCGAAAGCGAGCTTTTATTAGAAACATGGGAGTGTGATGAATGTGGAGTGATGTTGGAGGACACAAGTCGGGATATATAGGACAGGTGGTGAAAATGAGCAAAGAGGAAGGAATGGTAAGATGCAAATAGAATCGACCGGAACCCACCATGCTGGAACGGTGATGGAGTAGGTGGTGTGGCAGAGGTGACGAGGTTTAAATACTGCAGCCTCGGAAGGGGGTAGGGAATGAGAGTGGGGAAATCGATTGACCTCACAGTGGCGTTGACACATTCGGCGGTTCCGTGTCGTCTGGTGTGAGTGTTACGCGATCGTCTCACCTCGACCAGTTGTCCTTTGCCGTCTAATGGTAAAGATGGACGCAAACACAGCAGACGCGGTGGAGAGAGCATGAGCGTTTGCTAATGCGATAATACCGGCATAGCAGTAGTACATAGGCGTCAAATGAAGGCAGACGTGGTTGATTTCTCTGCACGAAGTTGACAATCATCGCAATGCTGCTAAGGTGTGATGCCATTCGAGAAGTCAGTAGGTCGTTTGACACTAGAATCAGGCGTCAGCAGTCACATTTTACCGTCTCATGCGAGCCGCCACAGATTCTTTTCTCACCCGCATTAGCGGACTCTTTTTACCTATCTCTGCAGCATTCGAGACAGCTTTGAGGGTGGAAGTGCACATAATTCTGGGACGGAATGTGTGCCGACGACGTTGGGAAGGACTGAAGAAAAGGACGCCAGCAAAGATATAGTTGCAAGTCAAGTCAAAACGAACAGCCACGAACGGAACTTATCAACGTCTCATGGTATAGTTTGGCCATTCCAAGGCGAGCAGAAGAGTTGCTGGAAAAGAACATGAATTAAGGAGGAAGATCTCAAACATGGTTGTAACATTCGACCTTAAATGGTTTAGGTTTCAGCTTGTGTCGCGACAGGGGAAAAATCTGTTTAATGCTAATTTGTCCATGTACTCAGTCCAGTTCTTTAGCTATTCATGTTGATAGCAACGAGTCATGATGCTTAAATCCGTTTTGCTCAAGATGCAGTAATCTCTGTGATCGAAGATGATTTGATAATTGTTCTGCATCCCTTCCATGAGTGTTCCATGTTCCGTGTTCCAGGCCGTTGGCAAGATTTCTAGGCTATTTTCAGTTCCGTCATGATCACACCTCAATTCCACTTCTCATTCCTGCATATAGCCGAATGGCTGTGCTGTATCTCTGTTTTGAATGCGACATACCTTAACTTCAGAGCTGGCGTACGGTACTCAGTAGGTGATACAAATGTGGGTATCACGGATGTCTGCCTCGGGCTTGTTAGCAACAGTATGCCTGTTGACAGCAGAAAGGGTAGTAGACCTGAATGTTTGACGAGCGTGTGTTTGAAGGTGCCTGCGGCAGGTCGCAGTAATCAGTTTATAAGCTCCTACCCTCTCTAGCCAGTTGGCCGTGCAAATGTCTGTCGGAAATGGCACTGTCCTTGATTTCTCCGCTTCAGCCATAACAAGAGCCATTCCCATCCGCTTTTCGTCAAAGAACAATATTACCCGTGAGAGCGACGATACCAGTCACACGAAAAATGCATCACATGGAAAAGACAGTAAAAGCTGAGCTTTAAAATGATTTTGGGTGTTTGGCCACAGCTAGAGGTGATGAAGTGAAGCGGTTCCTGCTGAGGTTGGTCCACTCGCCAGGAAGTAAAATTAACTTGTGGAACACAAAATAAATGAAAGGACGAAAGTGCTTTCCACTTCTAAAAATGAGGTTTACTTTGGAGTCGAAGTAAGAGGACTTAAAGAAGAAATGCTGCGCGAGGATAAACGCCATTGTCAAACCTTCTGTCAGGGGTCATCACGGTGTCAACCATCAGCAGGCGATGCCTTTTCTCCATCGCATGTTGACTTAGTATTCAGATATTGAAATGATTTTAGATGTCTCCATACCAGCTTTGATTTTTGGATCAAACCATACAAAATCCCTGAAAGAACTACTTATCACTTGGGAGAAATTAACTCATTTGCATCAACTTTCCTTTTCCCTTGACTGCTATGATTTTGTTTAGTTCAAACTAGGTTAAGTTGCCCATTCTTTTCCTTTATTGTTTGGGCTGGCGTTTTGCTGAAGGATTGGAAGACTCGAACTCACGTGGGTGGTGTAATTTGCAGCGCTTTAGAAAAGAGTCCACGTCAGCTGTTAAACAGCACGGATCCCCTCCTGAAGGTAGTTAAAATGGAAAACGCATCTGAAATAATGCTTGGTCATCTCTAAGTTTTGCAGCTGATACTGTTTTGGGATTGAAGAGTGTGATGTACAGAAGAAGGTCGACAATTTATGTTCAGCGGCACCTACATTATGCAGCAGCACAGGGTCCCCAGTACGTCTGCATCTAATGGGTCGAATTTGGAAGAAGAAATAAAAGTCACCCCGCGCCTTCTAAACCTTTCCCATTCGAGCACTTTGTTTCCTCTGCATGGATTCCAAACTGGCATTCAAGCCTCTTATGCATCCTTGTCAATGCTAAATGCATCCTATCCGTGGACAAACTAAAGGACTACCCTGCCGCAGCCAAACGAAAGGCGAAAAAGCCTTTAGACGAGGGCGTCCAGCAAAGAAACACAATCATTGTGCAGCAATGTTGCAGTTCAAGCATAATTATGGCTACAAAGAAATGCTTATGCAGTAATTCAGTCGGCTATCACGAGAGCAGTAGGTGATTAAGCCTCCAAGGAAAGTAGTAGACAAACACATGCTGGATAAACGATTTTAAGGTTTATGAACCGGTGGACCTCAAGCAGAGCACCTCCCTACACCGCGACATTTGTGCATTGTAAAATGTTTGAGTGGCGCTAAATTATTTGCACTATTGTCTAATGTTTGATGTGCCTTCAACAATAATTCCATTGCCATCATCGCAGCAGTCGTTTCCATCCACATTCAGTCAAAAGTAATCTGTCTACTAACATCACGAATGCAGTCGCTCCTGAAAATACATCACTTGGAGGATCCAGGAAAGGTGAATGCTATAACGTCTTGTAGGATTTAAATCACCGGTGCAGTTAATGAGGCGGTACCTCATGCAGGCAACAGGTGGCAATGTGAGAGTAGAGGAAGGAATAAAATTGTGGAATTGAAATCCGCTTGTGAAAGAGCGACCTTTGGTTGACTTAGCCCAATCATCTCTAAGACGTGATTGTGTGTTTCCATCTTATCGACATGGCTCACTAGGTACGCGTACAACCTCTCAGTCGGCTCCCACCCATACTTGCTTGTCTATTTGCGATTGGAGGGAATTCAGTGTCAGCTGCTCAAAGTGCCTTCTGAGCTTCTGTTGCCAGTTAACAAATTTAGCGTTTAGGAGAAGGAAAGTGCTTGCATTACATGAATGCGTTTCGTGAACCAACTAGCGCGGAATTGGTTTGACGCCTAACTCTACCTGATTAGCACATTCGAGTGTCCTGCCAGAGCCGACGCCAACATGAAATCAAGTAATAACAATTGACGAGTAGGCTAAGAGAGCTTCACTGTGACCCTTTGGGAAGAAAATTTGCCCCATAGACGGAGGAAATGCAAGTCCTTTTATTTGATGTCTTTGATACTTTATAGGAAACTTAGTCAACATGCACACCAACCAAACGCCTTTCACCGACGTGGTTCACTCTGAAGAAAAGGCGTCCCTGAGGTGTATTGACTAAACCACGACTATTGGGTAGCTTGCTCGACAGGACGTGCGTTTCTCACTTCTTTTAAATGGCGTCACATACGAACTCAATTCAGCTGGATCTGAGAATCAATGAGCAGTGAGACAATGAAATCAACGTGTAAAAGAGTGAGAGAGTTATACAGCGGAGCGACAATCGCTTATACGTCGATTTATCCGGTCAGAAGCATTATTGGTAGCGATTCGTGTCTCAGTTTTAGCTTCATGACTGGAAGCTCATACCTACAGCCTACTTGACTGCTGTAGCTAAGAGGAAGGCTACAGTGCATGCTTTACTGTTGACGTCCGCTTTCGGTGTCGGAAGATCTGCTGTCTTTCTTGGCAGCATTACGCACAGGCAACACTGCAATGGCTGCCAGCTCTTCACAGAAGTAAAAGTTATTCTGCCTTCTTTTGAGGACAACGCATTACATCTATGGCAGTTTGACTCCATTAAAGGGGTTCATGTTGTCTCCACGGCATCTGCTTTGTTTGCATCCTTCTTTACAATTGGACAACCAAGGCCAATCGGTCGAGGTGAGACGATCGCGTCACAATCACACAAGGTGACAGGAAATGCCATTGTAACATTACTCCAATTCCTCGCTCTCCATCCTTCCTTTCTTTTTCCTTTCCGAGACAGCAGCATTTAAACTTCGTCACCTCTGTTACACATTCAATGCACACAATATCACCTTTCCAGCATGGTGGGTTCCAGTAGCCTCCATTTGCGTCTTACCTCTCTTCGTTATCATTACCAAGTCCCATTGCTTTCCTTGCATGTCTCGTTCTGCATCACATTTTCCATCCCATTTCCATGTCACTAACGGTGGCATAATTTGGTTCCTCTTTAGAATCCAATCGGAATCACTGACCTGCCCAAGTTGCACCATTGGCATCATGGCCGAAATGTCTGGAAAACTGAAGAAGTTCTGGGAGCTCAGATTCTTCTCAACTGTTCATGCCGAAGAAAAGGGCAGGACAGACTGTCGCTGCGTTTTATGCGGATGTGCACTCGACCGCCTGAATATGGTGTTATTCCACACGGAACAGAAACATCCAACTAAGTGGGCTGTCATGACTGGTTGCGCCTTCGTCGCCTGTGTGCTGCGATGGACCGCAGTGGCTATTATCTCTTTGCTGCATACAATTCTTTGCTTCATTTCCATTCTTCCCTTCCGAGGCCGCAGCATTTAAAACGCGTCACCTCTTTCACACAATCAATCTACCCCATCACCCGTCTAACATGGTAATTTCCAGCAGTCTCTATTTCCTTCTTATCGTTTTCCCTTCCTTCCTTCCTTCCATTTGCCAACCCACATTTATTCTCCTGCTTGTTTCAGCTCATTTCCATGTCATTGACAATGGTGAGCTTTTGCTCCACTTTAGAAACGACTTCGAATCACTGACATTCCGCCTAAGGTAGCACTTTGAATATGCAAATCCCTAATGTGGAGAACTTGAAAAAGGCCTGCGACACAATTTCTGGCTGGCAATGGATTTTCCTCAACTTGACGATCCTTACAAGTGTTGCTCAGGCCCATCAACACTTGAAGTTGGCTCAATAAGCAGTTGTGCCGCATGTTATTTTCACCTACTTTATCAGTTGTCCACCAAGATTCACTTCCACTTGTGGAATATCGCGTGAATCAAGCGGAATTCTTCAGCCAATTCAAATCCAGGCTAGTCAAATCTTCCCCTCACGGATTATCAACTACGGCCTTGTGCTTCATTCTGGCCTACTTCCCATCTCCATGCTGTATTGACAGCCACATACCTGCTAAAGCGTTGCAATTTGTCCACTGCGACCTGCAGTATACCGTCTTTACAAGAGATATTGATGAGATCTATTCGATGTGGAGCACTTTTCTAGTGGTATGTCAACGTAAAGCGCGCGATGTGACAGATATGCAGTTGTCTATGCAGTGTGGAGATGAGGTGTAGGTTAGAATGAATCATGAGATCGTAGACAATTGAGGTGTAAGAGAATAACACGCAACACGGTTGTTTGCGAAGCCACTTCCTAGATCCGATGTGTCAAAGCAATGCTTGTGATGATCGTCGAGTTGACAGACTCCAGCACCAGCTAGGAATGCTGTTGCAGGCATTCACCAAGCTCTCCTCATCAAGAAATCTGCATATTCTGAGTGCCAACTCAGGCAGAAGGTTAGAGAATTAAACTTGTTTAAAAAGCAAAACAAAGTACGCTATTGTATGTGAATTGGGAATATGATGTCGAAATTGAGATGTTGAATGAGATTAGCAAGGACATAAGTGAGAGAGGTAAAGATAAGTAAAGGTGAAGGAAGGGTTAGATGCTAAAAATGCAGTAGGGTAGGTTGACTGTGTGACAGGAGTGACGAGGCTTGGATGCTGCGTTCTCAAAAGGGGAGGAAGGAAAGGCGAAAGAGGAGTTAGATTGACCTCACAGTAGCGTTGCGTGTCGTCGAGTGTGCAAATTACGCAATTGCATTACCTTGACTGATCGTCCTTCGCCGTCCAATGGCAAAGAGCGATGCAAACAAAGCAGACGCTGTGGAGATAACGGCCATAGAAGTTGTGCGTTGGCATCAAATGAAGGCAGAAGCGATTAATTTTTTAGCAAGGAGTTGACGTTGTCATAAAAAGGAGTGCTAAGATCTAGAAGTGCCTAGCTATTAAATGCCTTGCAAGGTCATTTCTATTGCGAATAAACTGATTCACGGACCGCACTGCCATTCCAGTTTATTCGTGTATCGTTGGCATTGAAAGAGAAGAAGTAAAACATGGCTCGTAAGGACTTCATTGAGCAAAACTACTAGGGATGGTCTTCCTTCCTAAGTGGTTATCCAGTTAGAGAGGTGAATAATGAAGGCTACGAAGCCCTTAAGTCGTAGCGATCATGAAGGAACCATTATGTGTTCTTAAGGTTCTCGCGAATTGGAATGAAAAGATTGTGCAAAAGGTACTCTCGGTGATTGCAACTAGCACAGTTTAAACAGTACGAACGTTGGTACATCTTAGCCCCATCAGAGTAGCCTTAACCTCCTGTGCCACTGTCTGTGGTTCTGTCATGTCGTCTTATCCAACCACATAAATATTCATGTGTAGGTGACGAAAATAGGAAGCAGGAAGCACCTTCATGCAAGTCCACATGCGATTCGGAAGCGATCCGCACCCTTTATGCCAAGAAAAGCATGCTTTCACCATGGAACATGTTGAGTTTGTTGAAAGATTGGGTGACAGCAAGGAGTTGGAACTTGGAATTTGCGCAGATTCGTGTAAAATCGTGGGCCTTGGCTCCTCAATTCCATCACCGATTGCGTGGAAAGTTCCGTCTCTGTCATCTAAGACACCGGAAGCTCAACGACCCGTTAACCAACCATGTCGTCGACAAAAGGATGAAAGAACCTCGATGTGTACAGTTGGGTGCACAAATATGGGCTGCTTGTTAAGTCTGAGCCGAAAAGAACACACGATGTTGTAAATGCGGTGGACATCAGTGAAAGTAGACCGATCAGGCTGCTAGTCAGTTGAAAACCATGCTCAATTGCAGAAGAAGCGTGTTATTTGGGAGATGAGTTATTCAGAGACGAGGTCACGAAACCACCATAGTCATTACTGGTGTTAGCAACTACTCTTACAAGAGAAACGCCAGCGATCAATTATTACTAGAGGAAGCTAGAAGTTATGACAAACTATCATCGTTGACGGATCCACCACTTGCAACTCAGTGGACATGTCCTCTGTCATCGCTTCTGTTGCGATAGCCAGCTAGGAACCCACGATACCACATTGACGTACTGACAGCATTGCTAATGGATATAGAATTGCAAGCAGAGAAGAGGATTGTACGAATTGAAAACAGCATCGATGCCCTTAAAAATGGCTGACATTTCATTACTCAGCCGTTGCGGCTACTACACCGAGTGTGTGTTCAGAATTCGACAAACAATTAAAAGATATTGATGGGAAGAATTGCCTCCTGACCCACATACTGCGTAGACTCATTCCTTGATGTGATGCGTGCATTGTGAACCACTACCGCGCATGCAAGCGACTCTGATCTCATTGCCAAAAAGTGGTCAGTCACAACAAATTGAAGAGGTTCTTCAGGTGCCAAGAGAAGCCTTTGACTCTTCCAAACTTACATGCTACTTCATTCAAATAGTACCATATTATCAACGCAATGAGGGCTAAAATAAAAGAGACATTCAATAGTACTTGTGGCATAATATTTTATTCTTCATTCGTGTCTGTGCTGCAGGGTAAGTTAATGTTAAATTTGCTGCATCAACGCATAAATTAAAACTTGCGAAATTTGTGGTTGTTATCAGAGCGTTGCATCGATTTTAATCAACGTAGTCTTCTCAGTGCGGTTTGCGTGAGGTGGTCGGGGATGGCCACTGCATCACAAAGTCTGCGAGGCATTGGTAGGCGACGTGCGCAATGATTCTTCATCATCAGTAACAACTGCCTTCTTTTGGCTCACTTTTGCCATTCCTAATAACCAATGTGGTGACCTTAAGTCTAGAGTCAGGAACAACCTTGACCGTGTAGACAGCCTAGCAAACCAGTTGGGCGACGTAGCAGGACACCAACCTTCTTTTTTATGGCCTTCAGTCTCCTTTCATCCTTGCACTTTTCGGAGCAAGTGAACTGCTTGTGATAAATTCTTTGATGCATAAGCGTCACGTCATTCCGCCTCAGAAGGCGTCCATCGCATTATTTACGGTAATTCTTCCTCCTGCACCTAACATACATTTGCAAACTTTTATCAGTGGCTGGCGCCGGGGACCCCACCACCTTAAGCTATCACATTCCCGGTACTTCGGATCGTTTAGAAAGCTTATGCAGCATTGAATTCCGTGTGTGAAATAGATCCTTGTAGTAATGCGCCCAACGGAAAAGTGGACGCACGAGATTGTCACGAACTACAAAACCAAGTCAAAGTCTTTTTATGAAAGGCATTTATAGGCCAACGACTTTGCATTTCTTTGAGCCCACAGATTGGGATTGTCATCTGCAAGCAAAGAGCTGCCACATATGTAATGTGATTAACCCAACTATCCAATTTCGGATGCCCTACTCCCATAATGGGAAGGTAATCAGCTTAAAGCAACCAATATTAGACCTGCTCACCTTCTGAGCCTTAAAGAGACCATGATTTTGCAGTCAATAAGCGTTAACTATGGCACGAAGACGTAGCGATATCGCAGTAGCAATAAGGACGACTGCTGTTTTGCTAAGAGGCCTTGCCCAAAATGAAACTAATTTTCCCTCACCATTTCGTGTGGTAGTTGCTTGGTTAGATAATCCGACTTCGTTCTATTGTTGTGCAAACCTTCAAATACAATTTCCACACCACATTGCCCGGCGTTCATTGTTTTCAAGCGAAAACCAGTCCGGATGATTGGACATGGCCTTAGACAGAAAATTTCTTTGGTACCATAGAATCGAAGACGTGTGAATGTGGAGAATTTGATGACAGGTGGATGGCATGTTGCTGCTGCTTCGCGTGTTTCACATGCGGTCGTCCCTGCCACATTTCATGTGATTTGCTGATGTTACTCGCTATTCGCCATCCCGCTATCTCATAGATACCTTTACGGCAGCGCCTACAACATATCTGCCTCTCGTCTTTCCAAGCATAGTGTGTGTGACCTTTGAATCCTATTCCTAACAAACATGGCTCATAAACCACCAAACAAACCTATTCTAGTTGTTTTAAATGTCACTAAATTAAGTAGGAAAGGATATGAAAATGAATCACAATAAGAAGACTATATTTGGGTTGGTAAATACGAGAAATTAACGCTGGTGGAAAGTGCCGATGTCCTTGAACCATAGGTCGCAATGGACAAATTGGCAGCTCCATTGATGGGGTCTATGCATCGTGGATCACGAATCACTGACTACACAATGCAAAACGTGACAAACTTTGCCGAAATACAGTTGTACATACAGTGTGGAGCTGTAAAATTGGTAGAAGTGAAATAATAGATCGTACTTGATGATCTGTTGCAGGAAAGATTGATTAGACGGAGTTCAAATCGCCAAATGCACTCATTTGCCCCCTGAATCACTTAGCAGCTACAAACGGACTTTGGTTGCCGATTGATGCGGCTTGAGAAAACAACATGTGACTCAACCGCTGATCGGACCACATTTTAAGTGCCGATGTAACTCAAGTGGGTCATTGTCAGTAACATGGGAATGGGATTTGGGGATGGTGAAGTTAAAGAAACTACAGAAATCCACCGTGCTTGAAGGGTGGTAGGGAAGTTGACCGTTTAATGGAGGGGACGGGGTATGAATACTGCGTCCATGGAAGCGGAATTGTGTTGACCTCACAATGGCGTCAACACGTTGGATTGTTTAGCGTCGTTATGTGAAAGTCACGCGATCGCCTCAACTCGACTGATTGCTCTTCGACATCCAAGAACCAAATCAGGTTGTACCGTGACGACAGCGTTGCACGAAGTTGCATTGTCACAGTCAGAGGGTTCGACCATCACGGCAATCCACTTCTTGGAGAAATGAGAGGATTTGGCCACCACCGCAGTCCGAGTATCAAAGAGCCTAATTGTGCAAGAGTGAAGCAGCCTCAGTTTGCGGCTCCTCAATTATGCTAAAAGGTGCAGTGAGCTAGCAGCGTCAACATGGGAGGGAATTGGATCGCGTTTTAAGCCTTAAACTAAACAGCCCTGGCATGAGGACGGAAATGGTTGAACATTTGTTTGGGGAATCGTGGTCTAAGTCATCATCTGACCTGACCGTGACGTCAATTGGGTGGAAAGAGTTGGTTTTACGCACTGCCATTAGTCAGTGCTGGTAGTCAGTTAAGGCATAGGCATGTGATGGCTGATTGGATTGTGGAGGCGTTAGTGGATCAGTTACACTGCAACGTGGATCTTTGTAAGGCATCGGATCAGCACGCCATGACGGAACTTTATTATCCAGCAGCAATTCTATGGTGCACAAGCATCAAGAAACATTTCCAGCAGGTCAATTCTGAACGGTGTTCCCTCACTGGAATATATATAGCCACTATTATCAAAGCCGTCATGCTTTACCTTCGTTTCACTACTTGCTGCAACAGACACCCATCCACTGACAGACCACTTACGAATGGGTAATCGAGGCTTACGATCGAGCAATGACTCTTCCCATGACTTTTAGCTCCAAAAGCCGCCTACTATAAATCGACATTGCTGACCAATTTTACTGAATCATTAACAAAACCATCGCATGTGACGAGTGCCTCGTAAGGACCTGCAATCCTACTCTGGTCAGTGGGACTGCAATCACGACCAATTGATCCAATTCAAATGCAATGCGGTGCGTTTGAGAGAGAACAGATGGCTGCTTCCGCGTCAAAACCATACTTACTATTGATGAGTTTGCAAAATGCAATCTACTGCGGAGGTAGACAGTGGAGGAGGGTCTTGTCTGACCCTCTGCTTAGACGAAAGCGCCATCCTCTACCCTTGTTGATACTTGGAGGATCGCATGTCACCACATGTCACTCTACCTACACGTCATGATGCGCATACACCGCCTCTGACGACTCAATATAACCAGCCTCACAGCTGAATTACCCTGAGGAAGTTGAAAACAACAGTGCGAAAATGAGATGGTTTGTGTCTGATCATCATTTATTGTCACTTCATGGCACATTGGGCACTGGATTGTCGGTTAAGTTATGAATTAATGGAAACTGTGTTGGATGAACAAGAGGGTGGGTTTAGTTAATGCTGGTCAAAGCGTTATTCGTAAAGCGTGGTGCGATGCAACCCCCACGTCAAGCCTCAGTGCGTGTCAAAGCTCTGTGAATGTTACGACTTGGTCGATGGCCCACGGCTTATATTTCATCAGGGGTTCTGTTCCATCAACTAGTCTCTTTGTAATGCGAAACCATCGATCCAGCTTCGAGCGCTTAATGCAGTGTCTAGCCAAGGAAGCGAGAAAATGCGTTGCATGAGGACAACCACTAATCAGACTCTGGACTTTCCTCCACTAAGCAACAATGTTCCAGTGTTGTCCCTACATGGATATCCACCCATCCTGAGACATTTGCCGCATCAGCAGTTCTGGAACATGATAAATTATACTCCTATCAATCCTTAGTAGTGGTGAGTTTAAGGTCAACTATAAAAAAGACAACATTTTACCCAAATGGCAGACTGGTGACATCCTCTACCTATTTATTCGCCTGATTATAGTTGACAAGGAGGTCGTGAATTGTCCACATTCTCCATTGTGAACCCTTAGTTTGATCAATGCCTGCTTAATCAGTGCATTGTTTCTATGCTCAAAGAATGCTTCCTGCAAATACAGGAGTTCAGATGTTCCTTTGCAGTGATAAAGGACTCCAATGTACTCTCTTCCGTGTTAGGTCCATACGCTAGACAAAACGACGTTCAGATGGGTGCACACCGGCAAGTGTTGCTGCGTTGAGAGATATAGCCTGTCACCACGACCTACCGATTGGGAAGGCAGACGAACACGCAACATCAAACCATGCTGGTTAATTCGATTTGAGCATAAGTTGGTCATGAAAATGCGCCACCAGTCTTCTGCTCGTCCTCCGAGTTCTCGCGCAGTCATATATGCTGCCAAGTGAGTGTCGTAGCATTCGAAGTGCGTTCCATGCGACCCTGTGACAGTCAAGACTTCTTGCACTTCCAACATTATAGGCACATACTCTAGTCGTGATGATGCATTCTTTCAAGTGTCCGTGAATTCCCGCCCAGAAACTGTTGCTTGAGCATTGAAAGAATGCTTTGTGTGCGTCAAGAGCCTCCCACCCAACAAGCGTAAATAGCTTTGTGCAGATTTGTGTGCCTGTTAGCAGGTCTTCCATAAACGCATCGAAGGGGGTCCACTTGCTCACAAGTATTATCATCTCACCAAACTATAGGAAATTCGACACTCCCTAGGCAGCGGTCCATCTGAAATCGCACCCACTTTCTTCTACCCACTCATCATTGGTCTCGATTGCACAACAACAGTAGTCTACACTTTAGCGTTACGACGCAGTTCATTTGAGGATTCATCATCACATGCATTCGCTCGCCTCCATCGACGTGACGCGCAATCGCACAAGGGCACATTTTAGGTTTCTCGTTCCGCCTTTCCACACATGTGCATCAATGCCAGCCAACTGACTGACTGTCTGACTGACTGACGTGCTGCAGCACGTAACTTGGACTCACTCGGTCATCGCTTGCTTCCAACTAAGGTGGCATTTATAGCACACCAATCGTACAAGTATTCCGCCACAACATCTGATCTGAACGCGATTCGCAGCCCATCAGATCACCTGCCACACCTTGATTGAGTAGGGAAGAAGGAGGTGAGACGACGACCACCACTTCGAACTCGTCACTTCACGTCTGCCTCCATGCTTGCATAATCCTGACTGCTCACCTATTTAAGTCTCGTTGAACCTGGCTGGCATTTGCACTTCCGTCTCCAATGCATGGAGGTGATGATCTCATAGTTCGAGTTGTTGATCCATTATAACCGCTGTCGCATTTGTTGACAAGCTGTCGCAGACGTTGCAAAACTCGCAGGCCGATGGTCTGCACTGCTTTAAGGGGTGACATCTCCACCAACAGCTATCATGCATTGGTCCGAGTTTTGGCATTTGTTATGCTTCACTTTGCATTCCAATTTCCACATCCATTGCCTTATCCTCTTACCGGTGTCGAAATTAAGTCCGCCTCGTCTACTACTGAAGACCTCTCCCACCACATCTCTCTACAGTTCGACCGTGACACCTTCACAACAGACTGCTCTGATAAGTTGGAACTGTATGCCTTTTGCCGAATACAGAAGGAAATATAGCATGGTTTGTGAAATCGGGTTACCATCGCAGATGGCATTCACATCACTTACACAGGCTCTACCTAACAGCTTCCATGTACCACTGAGTGTTCACAGCAACCCATCTCCCGTTCGCCAGTCTACACAGCAACAAGGCGATCCCCATTGGTCGAATGGAGGATTTGTGGCCAGCAATCAGTACGACACAGTGCATAGTTCCGAAAATCTGACCTCGGGAGAGTCATCGTTGTTTTCACGATAAGGAAGAATGGCTACGGGTGTAAAAGTATGCCATTGCGCTGGATGAATGGACAAATGCATTTTCTGATAACTCGCTTCACTTCATTTGCAATGTCCCTTAGATTTGTTACTGACAAGGTAATGGAGCGTACCGTAAAGGCGACAACCAAAGTGAAGCGTAGTGCAAAGCTACCCTAGATATATCTTACCAGTCACCTCAACCATTGCCACCTCCAATTAGATTTCCTCTTTTGCTCAACACTTCCACAGATCATCGTCAGATGAATGTGTCTTATCTCCCTCTCTGATTTGTGCAGCGAGGAGCAGAGTTGATGATAACGACTTAAAATGGTGAATGTTGAGAGTCACAGTCAAACACTCACGTTGGTAGCATGCCAGTGTACGCGAATCTAAACACACAGTTGAAGCTCTGCATACTGCTCATGCACCAGATCCATGGCCGCCTCTACACAAGTACTCGGAGTACCTGAGTTGCTCACTACATCAAGCATTGCCATTGAACCCATAAAAACGCAGAAAGTGCTACGTCTTACGAATTGCATTACGGTAGGATGCCACTTTGAAAAGGTATGCGTTGCTACGCACTTTATTTAGCCTTTCCGCTGACGAATTTATTTTTCTGTAGTAGCCTCATTCAACTGAATTGAGGTTGAATGTCAACGTTCCAAATCCTGTGCTTCTTAGTGGCCGCATAGTTTGCTTGAGCCACCTCCTTACAACCCTCGTTGCAGAGACACTGAGGTAAACGCCACAGTCAAAGAAGAAGTGCCGCGGCCACTTCATGAACAGAACCGTAGTAACAATTTATCCACAAATCCGCCTCGTATAGTGATTCAATGCATTGTGCAAAGATGTAAGCACCGTGCAGTATCTTCACTCTGCGGTCCGGTCGTCAAGTCAGATCACCACTCTTCCAAGCACTATGTTGCATTATGGCCTTCGGGTGGGTGGACATCGAGGAGCCCTCTGTTCTCACAACTTGAGCTGAAGTTTGGCCAGTCAATGCCGATTTGATGCGCGACCGCTATGACCGCAAGTACGAATCCTAGCAGTGCCCCAGTAGCAGACGTGTCATGCAAACAGGCAGACCAGAATCCTCTCCTTCACTTCGTGTCTTGAACTAGTGATTGGTTTGGAGTGCTTTCCGCCAACAGACGGAGTCGGGTTGGCCAAAATGACACTTGGCCGGCAACTAACTTGCAACTTCTAAGGATCTGGAGCACTTTCTTGTCTTGATGGTTGCACCAAACTTATTTGTGGCTACTAATTAGTTTCTTGCATCACAAATGCCCTAAAGGGTTAGGATTAGCCTTCGGATAAAAGTGCACACCACGCAATTAGGTAACTACAATGAACGAGCCAGCGAGTGATAGAGACGTTTACGGAAAACAGTTCTTCAATGACAATTTTAAAGCCTGGTTCTGGGTTAATGCAATGACAATGCAGATTTTATCTAGACCCTGCAAATATAAGGCTGCTATCTGTCGTGATTTCGAGAAGTGCAACCACATTTCCAGCAGAAGTAGCACTAACTGCAATGCACAAAATTTGTTTTCGTCTCACGGAGAGTCTGCTCATATTTTGCTGTTGACTGCGTAAACAACATGATTACTAATGAAGGCAGTGACGCATACATGCACCAACTTCGGACAGAAAGCCGACATACACGGTGAACGGAGTGCATTTGGACTCAAGAGGGGAGGACAAATTCTTACTCGTCAGTGCAGGGGTTGTCGTTAATCCAGAGTCGTCAGTCAGTGCCAATCCAAAGAGACGCGTTTTGGAAGGTAGGAAAGGCGAAGAACAAATTACCAGTTTCTGAACGTAGTTGTCATCCGATAATGCTGGAGTCGTTGAACGTGTGTGTTTGGCTTCCAAGACTTTTTCTCTTCAGTTGTTTTTGCATAATAAAAAATTCTGATTGACAGGTTGACCCAAAGCCATTTTGAGCATTGACAACACACGATTAGCTATTTTGGTGAAAAATGGAGAAAGTCTTCAGCCCAAGGTATTCACCTTCTAATGGGTAGTGCTTTAGCCCGCCATACCCATTCCAGGCACCGTGTAACAAATTTTGCTAGAGTCAAAGTGGAGTTGCAAGACAGGCAAGCTCAAATCACATTCGCCAAGTCCAAACCGTGTGTTTTGATCTTGGAATTTAATCGGAGGACGAAGTCAAAAGCAAACGTTTGAACTGACTGATTCATAATACGTGATTGTGAACGTCCACGTGTGCATTTGACGAGTCCTCACAAATTACGTCGTGCCATCGCAGCAAAGTGCAGTGGAAAATGGAATGAATATTTCAAAGTTCTGATGCTAATTGATTGGGAGGGTGGCTAAACAAATTAATTACACAGTTCTCTACTCCTCCTCTGTCGTCAACACTCTCAACAAGCGGTAGATGAGGGCAACGTATTTGTCTGGACTCTGGTCCGCCGATCATTTTGGACCACCAACACCCTCTCTTCTGCCATCTAGAGCTTTTAGAAATTCTCGAGTTGCCCTTCACTTCATAAGTACATTTGGCGCACCATTGTTATTTTTCCAAAGATGATACTTAATAGAATCAGGACATCTAAAGCATCGAATTAATAGTCTCGATTCGAACACACCTTAACAGAAGTCACGAGACAAGGGAAACTATCGCCTAAGCAACGATGTGTGTCCATACAGCGATGTGAAGCTGCAAGGAGGCGAGTCCGACATTGGCATAGCTGACCTCACTGCATGAACTTACATCGTTGCAGAAGCGATATTTTCACTTCTCTCGTGACTTTCGCTAAAGTGTGCTCGAAATGAGACCATAAAACGAGCCCAAGAACAGCGGCTGGCAGTGAGAGTAGATAAGAGAGTAAATGATGATGCCGGCTCCGATGTTGATGATTATGTTGCTATGTTCTGACGCACTGGACTAACAGTTGTAGGCACCTAAGCCAAGTGAAAGTGGGAATATGTGTTTTGGTCACAAGTAATGCAGTAATTGTTCTCTATTCTGACATGCTTGATTCGAGTGGCAAGAGGCGATTGAAAATGTTGGTTAAGACGAATGCTGTCCCGGACATGATGTAGTGTGGCATTGATGAAAGTCAGAATGGTTTATATACAGGTCTTCGTTCGTTCAGCACGACCGATGTGCTACGTCCATTGTTGGTCATGCCAATCGTGGTCGTTCTTCTTACAACTATTTGTTTGGTTAGGGATCCCGCATTCGCCATGTCCCCTTTCTCCTTTCACAATGCCGCCATCCACTTGACCATTTCTGTGAGTTCTACATTCGAAGCCTCATTTCCGTCTCTTCCAACAATGAACTTTTTCTTAAACTTATTTGCAGTGCAGGTCCATTGGCATTGCTCTCTGGGTGACGGACATCAGACGCAATGGCAATTGAAAGTGTGTTGTCAATACCCAGCATCGTAGTCTCACATTTTTCTATCTTTCGCTTTCGCTCAAAAAAGATCCTGCTGAAACTGCTTAAATCAGAATGGACGTATGTGTTGTGCTTACGTCGCGGGGTATTCAGGCAGACAGTGAATGCGTGGTAGCAAGTTGAATTGTGGAGTCATGAAATGGAAGAAATCGGGTTATTTGGTTCTCGTCCACCATCCAACACCACCAACCCTTCTGGTCTCCAAACAGATGGGTGGAGTCAGTGGCTCGAGTAGTGCAGTTGACCAATTCCCATTTTTCACCGTTGTTTAGGTATTCCTATTCCTACCAATCTTGTGAAGGCAATCCAGGCAAGATTCTCATCATGTGGCTTAATTGTTTGCTAGTTTTTCTGGTCTGCATGACAGTTTGAATGTCGAGTTTGTGAAAACTCGGTTATTTAATTAGGCAAGTGTTTTTGGTGATCACCCTGAACGTTAGCATCAACGGTCCCTGTCAGTAGCAGCATTAAGTTTGCCAAATATGGTCAATGCAGCGACCTAAAAGAAGAAGTTGTAAAGTAATCGTCAGTCAGGTTTGCTAATTTTAATGCTATACCATCGCCTTCCAATGGAGTGCCACCAAATGCCTGAAAAGGAACCTCTGCTCGAATTGTTTAATTATTGTTTTTTTTATAGAAGGAGTAGTGCACTAAAATGCTACACGATAACCAAAAGCGTTAGTTAAAGATGGGCTTATGTTATCTCGAATGTGCTTGCGGGTTTTCTTCCAGCAAGAGAGGAACTCGGGGTAGCCGGTGCTAGTCCTTTGCATCCATGTGTAACGGTTCATAAAGGAGGTCTGTGAAGTCGAGGTACGAAATAGAAGTCGCAGAACGAAGTAAATATCCAGTTACGGCCAGCAGCGCAGCCAATTAAAACACCAACACACGCACACAGAACGAAAAAATGACGTGCACCAAAGAAATGGTGGCTTAAATGCGAACATTGTTAAGGCCAATCACACGACTACACCAGGAGGACGATGCATGCTTGCGTTCATGACGTCCGACCTTTTGGAAGTCAGGGATGGTCAGTTGATGCGGATGAACGAGTGCTGCTCCTGCTTTGAAGGCCCTATAGCCAGATGACGAGTCTGCATTGCGTCTTTGTCGACGAAGAATGCAAATGAAGGTGTAATCAAACCGGAAGTAAAATGCTGAAAGCAATATCCGGTCGCGTGCACATTCGCAGAAATTGTTGAGGCAAGTCAAGTCCTACACACTATCTGAATGGCATCCTTTTCCATCACATACGGCCCTCTCCTATCACTCCAATTTTTCCAAATTTCTTAATCTGATTTTGTTGCATCAGCACTGTTGATACAACGTCTCTGTTTCCTTCTAAAATGGCTTTGGAAGAAACCGACTTTTAAATAGACGGATCTGTAAGCCTGGATATATTTAGTTGTGAACAATATGCATTCCAAAGAGAGCAAACACAATACGTGAGCATTCCATACCAAAAACTACTCCATCAGTCATCAAAACCAACTATTGCTTCATCCATCCAGTTGCAACTCGACAGTCTGAAGCAACAAATGTGTATTTACTTGCAGTGCACACCACTTCAACCTGCCCAACAAAAGCAACCGAGCGTGATCTGTGCCACAACACTGCAAAGATTCAAAATCTCCTGAGCATTATGATGGATATCAGTAAATTCCCTTTGAAGGACGAATTCGGTCAAAGTTATCTTTGGCTCGTACCTATCAATGTTAAAGACGACGTTGAACTCCTACTAACATCCCGCTCACCTTCATCATTGCACAAATCTACTCTGAAGTGAGAAAAATAACGTTTGGATTCACGATGACAATCCGCATGGAAGTCGACGGTAATGATAGTGTAGGTTAGCGACCATGCACCCAAAACTCGATTCCTTCCATTCCATAGCATCCAAGTTGGATTCGCTGCCACACATTTACTGTCAGCATTAATGTCTCGTGACATGGGCACATAACATTGCGTCCATTGAGATTTTAAACAGTATCAGCTTGGTCTCTTTTGGATTCAAAAGTGTAAAAATGAATAAAAGATGTGAGATTGCAAGATCTGGTGCCGACAACATCCTTTTATTTGCAATCGCATTTGATGTCTGTCAGCCGAAGAGCAGTGACAAGAAGTCTGCACTGCAAAAGAGCTGACGACAATACCAGATGTGGTTAAAAGAAGCAAAAAATGAGGCTTTGAATGTGGGACTCTCAGAGGTGGCCAGGTGTATGCTGCCGCTGGGAAAAGAGGAATTGCGCACAGCGAACTTGGGATTCTTTACAATCTAATTTGCCATGGGAAAAACAACTGAGACATAGCAACTTTGTCGTTTTTCCTCGATGACAATGTGGATCCCAAAGCATGTAACTGAATGATTTTGACCTTCTTCAGCAATGAGCCGCACTTGATTGGGGCAACACCCGTTTTCATTGCCAATTTGGCACACATCGTGGTGTTGAAATCAAGCATATCTGAACGGATGGCAGCTGATGCATCAATTGTGATCCAAAACAGATCTCTGCTTTCCTTTTCCTTAGGCGTTCACAAGTGTTTGTTCAATGCCTTCATCAACTGCATGTCAGTGATTTGCTTAAAAGGCCTTAACGGTTTTCCCAGTAGATTCCTGTTTGCACTTCGACTTAGGGCTTCTAAACCAGCGAAAATGGGTATAAGACAAGGAAGACAAATGATATTCATGCTGTCGGAAACTGTTTTGGTATTTCAGCCTATGCCTCACCCGGACACTGTCGACCTTGTCTTAGCCAGTGAGCAAGCAAGAGCTTCCTTGTCTCATTTGTCTTGTCTAAGAAGAACCCAAGACCACCATTTTACTTACCCATAAGAGAGGAAAGGCTTGAAACCAATAAGTAGTTAGCAAGGACGTGCGTGTAGAAGAGGTGAGGCAGAGTGCAAAACCCTTCGGTTGTTGACTGCCTTCCAAGTCCTATCGCTTGTATTACTCAAACTCTACCAACGTTAACTTTTGTCGTTCTGTGTTGTGGTTGTCAAATCAGTGCGTTCTACACAATCGAGAAAGCGGAAATAAGGCACATTGATAAGTTATGCGCCATCCATAAAGGTGTAATGGGGATTGATGATGACCGCCTTACGACGAGATTGCGAGTCTCTGTGGCAAGTGTATCAACGAAGAATGCAAATGAAAGCGTAATCAAGCACACCAGGGACACGAAACCGAAAGAGAATGCTGAAAATGGGATCCAACCTCAAATATAACCACGAAAGCTATTAAGTCAGGTCAAATCTCACACAACACCTGCATCACTTCATTTCAGACCACCTACACCACCTCCTCTGCCACTTAGTGCTAGTGAAATTTCTTCACCTCATTTCCATCACATTAGCACCATTAGCAGAGCACTGCTGTTCGTTTTCAAGCTGGCTGCCCATAGAGCTTAGATTTGTCAGCAAAATCAGACCTTCAACCTTCGGAATAATTAGTTGTGACCAATTACTTAGAAAGAGGGCCAATCCCGTCAAAGCGGCTTAGCAATTGTGCGCGTCAATGTTGGAGAAGACGGTGTCGAACCAATACGAAATTCCTGCTGGCTTTTGCTGTATACAGACTGACAGAATTCGTAGTATATCTTAGTGCAAGAAGTCCAAAACTCGCTTCCTCTCATTCCATACCTCTACAGTTGGACCTGCTGCCACGCATTTACTGTTGCTGTGAACACTTCGTGACGTTATTCCATCACATCACGTCCCTTGTAGTTTCAACAGTGTCACCGTGGTCCCTCGGAAAAGTCAGTCAAAATTAATGAAGGATGTGCTGTCGCAACGTCGGGTACTGATGGCATCCTTTCTATTATTACAGCGTTTGACTTGCGTAAGCTGAATGACAGCGACAAGATACCCACACTGCAGAGTAGACAGGAGACAGCTCTAGACAATGTCAATGCCTTTTTTATCTAATGAAGAGACGTTTATACCGTTGAAGTGGGAAAACTTTTAGTAGTTGACCAAATTAAACAAGGGAGGGAAAGCACATGACTCGCCGAAATCCCCACATGCCGATGACGACTCACCGATGCAGCGTTTATGGACACGCGCGAATTAGTTACCGCAGATTGACGTTCTCTGGACCCGAGTCTGCAACTCTCCTTCAATATCTGGCGCAATGAAACATTTGTAACATTTTCTATGCAAATTATTGCAAAGTCACTTTTTCTCTTGTCTGTTGAATTTGCCCCTGGGATAAGTTCAATCAACTGTCTCAAGTCTTGTCAGAAGGCACGGCAATCAGGATCATCTCTGCTTCCAGTACACCTTTTTTAGCTTCCTTTCTATGAAGCTGGATTCTAAGGAGTATGGGAAAGAAGAGGGGAATTTGGTTAATGCAATTAGTGAAGTCTTGTTGGGAATAGGAATTTGTGTTTTCCTCAGGAACTGCCAGCCCTCCATCAGCCAATAGTAACGAAGCAGTTGCTATATGTTTTAATATGAACAAATTTACCAGGAGACATCCATTCAATTTCACGATAAATGTTTATGCTTTCACCAAGTGCAAGCTTGATAGATCGCGTTCCTTTGCACACACTTGGCGATTGTGGCATGAGCAAACACTGTGAGATGGAGGAAACGGCAAGACCGCACCGAAGAAAACGGTTAGATCAGGTGTTGGTGTGACCCACTTCACTGCATATACCTATATCTTCGCTGAAGCGATATTTTCAGTTTTCGTGACTTTAGTGGAAGTGTGTTAGAAGTGAGGCTACAAAATACGTCTAAACACAAAAACTAGCAATGGGATCCGGCGTTTGATTTGGATGAATGTGTTTTTAGCTTCAATGCGATTTGCTGATTACCTCGGGGAATGAGGAGAACTTGTGCACACTTGTCACAATTAATGCGTCATTTGCCCTCCCTTCTGTTCTGCAGCTCGTAAAGAACCCATGTGCGCTATGTGCAAGTCCTGCTGTCACAACGCCAGCATCTGCTTGGTCATTTCTGTGGAATTCACAATCACAGTCTCATTTTATTTTATTCCCATTAAATTCAGTCCTTTGTCTTTTGACATAGATCAAGCGCTATTGCAATTGAAAGGGTGCTCTCAGTACACGACGTCGCAGTCGCACATTTTCCATTCATCTGACATTCTTCAAATCACAATGGACGTGGTGTGATATACCTACTTTGCGGGGTATTCACACCCACAGTAAAGGCGTGGCAGCAGGCCCAACTATGGAGTTGTGCGATGGCAGGAATTGATTTTGTGGTGCGTGGTCGTCAACACGCCCCACCAGCCTCGATGGTCTCTAGGCATCATGTTGTTGTGAATTCAAGCGCCTTTTGGACTCATGTTATCGTCGGTATCTACAATACGGAAGGTCAGTGAAAAGTTTGGGAGAATTCAACGTTGTCTCATTTTACATTGAAACGCAGCTTTGACCAAAATCATCCTGCTTCAGAAGGAATCAACTAATATCCATCGAGTGTGCGATAAGTTTTTAATCGTTGCTTCGTTGTGGCACAGATTAGGCTCGAGTCTTCCTCAATAGGCAGGTGGAAGTGGTGTGCACTGCATAGAAAGAGATTCGGTGGTTAGGATCGTCGGGTTGATACTGGGTGAGTGATTTATGAGCTGTTTGTGACGCAAAGCGTTCACTTATTGCGTTCGTCCCTTTCACTGAATGCCCATTGTCCACAGCCAATTTCTAAGGTTGCAGATTCTGTTAAAGAAAAATTTGGATCTTTTAGAATAATCCATTTTGGAATCAAATAGGAATTCTGTGTCAATGGTGCTGATGCGATTGAGATCAGTTCAAGAATTTTTGGAAACTAAGTTGCAGAGGAGGAAGCGTAGGTAGCTTGAAATGAAGTGATGCAGATACTGTGTTGCATTTCACTTGCCGCAGTAATTCCCACGTCTACACATACAACTGAGCTTCCTTTCCTGCAAGCACTTCTGGTTTGATTACACCTTCGTTTGAATTCTTCGTTGCTATGCAGACTCGTCACCTCGGCGTGGGGCAGTTCAAGCCAGTGTGGCACTTGCGTGTAGCCTCCTTCTCATCAAATGGCACTTCACTCACTCAGTTGATTCGAGGGATGTACAAATGCACTCATTCAGAAGAGGTGTAGATCCACTTCAGCTTCAAATTCCTGGTTGTAAAATTCACCAAGAAGTGTGTTGGTCGGACCAGTTTGACTGCTGGAAGGCGAGAGAGAGACCCACGAAATTGGACAATAGTTTGTGGGAAATAAAAGTTCTAGGGTTCAGAAGACGATTCACAGTCTACATTTGAAGGGTTTTCGTAATTTTAAGTTATGCAGGAAGTTAGGGAGTAAGGCACTATTTTGTGCGCTCTACACCGCCTCTGCTCTCCTCTATTCTTGATTAACGGGGTGATTGCCACAACTGAAGGTTCTGCTGATCGACTGAGAATGTGCGACTTTCATCTTACCCATACAGGCAGCGGTGGCATCGAAAAGATGCATTAACTTTTACTTGGAGGTATTTAATTGCCAATACAAATAGGTGCCTGCTGCTTTGAACGCAAGTTTATGGGAATGAGTCGTTATTTTGTGTTCTGTCAAGGTGAGGGACTTCAACATGTTGTACTTTTGCCCCACCTTGATATGAGCACTCACCTGCCTTAAGCAAACCCTAATAGCACCACTTCGCCAACTCAGAATTTGTAGAAATATGAGACGTCTGAGCGGGCAAGGGACGAGGCAATTCAATAGATAGCAGTAAGAATGAGTAAAAAATATGCGATTGCAATGTCGGATGCTGACAGCACTCACTCAATTGCAATTTCATTTGAAGTTCGTCTGCTAAAGGCAATGATGGGACACCTTCACCGCAGTGGTGCTGACGAAAACACAATGAATGCTGGAGTTAGAGAAACAGAAGGTATAAAAATTAAAATTTGATTCTTTACGATCGGCGTGGGCGACGATGGAAATAGCACTTTGCCGTGCCAAACGAACACCGCCTTGTAAGCACGCGCTGTTGACTTCCTCCAATCCCGCACTGCAGCATGTCCGGCGCATCATCCACCTTCATTTCAAATCTAGCACAGACCTGCCCTTCTAAATCAAGCTTACCAGATCACACAATCGGCTAATTTAAAGGATTTCGAAAATCCCTCACTTCGCTAATCAGGCGATCAAAACTGTTTGTCCGATGTTACGAGCCAGTCCACAAATCGCATCAGTACGTACCAACACATTTTATCCACATCAAATGCATCTTCCCTACTCCGTTCTGTCATCCGATCCCACTGCTAACTACTTTGCGAATTCCTATTTATGGTCTCGGTCCGAGTACTCTTTAACGGAAGTCACGAGAGGAGTAAAATATCGCTCCAGTAGCGATGTGTTTTCATGCAGCGAAGCCAGCTATATCAACACCTAATTGTCCTCTCTCCAACTCCACTTGTTTTGCTCAATGATGCCTTACACATACGAAGCATTGAACGACTACTCTATGAGGAATGGAAACGAAACTTATCGAGCAGTCGTTTCTGTTCCATGCTAGTTGAATTGTAGAAGTGCACTGAGTCTTGCTAATTCTAACGATATTAAAAGCTGAGCAATTGGAAGGTAGGGTAAGTAGGTCCTGTGTGCGCATGCGCAAAATAGTTAAGCACAATGCCTGAATACTTACCACCATTAATTAGCTTAACAGACATTCAATCAACGACCTTAGTGATCACTGAGTGTCAGCCCGACTGCCTCAGCCACCACCTCTACCGCTACTTGCAACATATCTACTTCACCTGCCCAATCCAAGATGACCGAGCAATGCAACGATTCGAAGCATTCCACGCACTACCGCAGATTGCAGCTAGTTTGTTCGAAGGAGAGTGGGTCCAATCAAAGCCACTCTTCACTTGTACGCGTCAATGCAGAAAAATTCATTGTCGAACTCTTACAAATTTCCTGCCGACCTTGGTATTGCACGCACCTTTTCAGTAGGCTTCGTAAGAAGACGTTCCGATTCACAACAACATGCTGCTTGAAGGCCGACAGGACTGGTGGTCGTGGTTGGTGAACGCGAAACAAGAACACGGCTCATCCCACTCCACAACTTCACAGTGCGACTTGCCACCACGCATTTACTTTCGGAGTGAATACCTCATGACGAAAGCACATGACATCACGTCCATTGTGATGTCAGTGAAAAAAGTAATGAAAGATGGATAAAGGATGTGTGATTGCAAAATCGGGTACTAATAGCACCCTTTCATTTACAATCGCGTTTGATTTTCGTCAGCAGAAGACAGTGACACAAAACCGGTACTGCAAAGTCGCTGACGGAAAGACTGGATTTGGTTAAAACAAACCAATCTGAGGCAATAAATGTTAAAATTATGGAAATGGCTAAGTGGGTTCTGACATTGTGACAAGAGGAAGAGGACATAGCAAATGTGGAATTCATGATTAGCAATGAACATAAGACTTGGGGCGCGCTGAACCGAGAAAGCCTTGTATGAAAACGACTTTAACTTCCCTGCACACCACACTGCCTTCTCCCTTCCTCTTTACCAACATTCTGGATAGCTCCTTGCCTTTCGAGTCAAGCATGTCCGAATGGAGAACAACTGATGCACTAATTCTTGCGACCCAGAAAACGCATTCTCATTTTTACCTGACTAAAGCCATCACAATGATTTGTCCGATTCCTCGAGGCAATCAGCGAATCGGTACAAATATATCCATCCATATCGGAAACAGACTCTCCACTTTCATCCTCCGTCGCCTCTCACTGCCATTTTGTTGCGCTGAGGCCCACTTTATAGTCGCGCTTCGAGTATACTTCAACGGAAGTCACGAGAGCAGTGAAAACATCGCTCCAGTAGCAATGCGTGTTCATACAGTGAAATCAGCTGTCAGCGCCTGACTGTCTTTGCTCCGACTCTATTTGATTCCTTTAGTGCACCTTACTGCTTTATCCACCCAAGACTGCTTTAGTACTTTTTTATGCCACTATTGTATGTCCTAGTGTCATTATAATTGGATCTGACTGAATGGACGTGGGAAGATGTGGCATTTAGGGTCTGAATTTGTGTGCAAATAAACGCAAAACATCAAGCAGGTACATAGTGAAAACACAATGAATGGAGGATTAACATACCCTACAATTCTGGCCTTTTGATCTCAAATGAATTACGCATTTCCTTGTTAAGTAGGTCAATTCAAAACGACACGTACTTGAAATCGAAATGAAGCAGTGCAACTCTTGCAAGCTTACAGGTTGAGTTAAGGCTGACGGACTCGCATGCGCACACAAATCCCAAATTCCAACATTACCTCATTACTTGCATCAACCTAAACACCTTCTCCTGTTTCAACCCTTTCTCTTAACTTAGAAGTCTTGAGACGAAGTAAAAACCAAAAGTTCCTAAGAGGAGAGATTTGCTCCTCCAATAATTTACGAATGGGAGTTAGTGAAGGTGTACTCGATGAAGCGACAACCGTAGTCGCTGTGTCTCCTAATGCCTACTCAAACCTCTGGCTGAACGGGCCTCTAAATACCACTCAATAGAGTTAACTTAATTGCCAACAAGGGCTTTTCTTCTTAACTTAATGCAAAAGTACACTTTTTAGTTATTATACTAAAATCTGTTAGGAATGTTTCGAGGCACCAGTTGTCGACGGCAACGTGGGAAGCTGAGTTGCAGTGCTTACTCCACTTGCCCACAATTTACACGGACTAATTTTGTGTGTCCACAACCACTGCATCGATGCGTCACGCAAAGGCACGTAGAGATATCGGTGAGTAGAATCAAGCACTACTGTTAGTCCCTTCATTGGACGGCGAAGAGGGTCTCTTTACTGCATAAGGAGACAGTGGCATTGTCTAAGGCTGTTCTTGTTTTTATTAAAGTATGAGACGAAATGCCCAGCATCGTGATCAATGTTTGATGAGCCGCCCTTTCCAGGGTATCCATTCTTGCCGTATTCCATAGAAAACTAATTGTGCTCTTGATGGTGTGCCAGTTGTAATGAGCAAAATTTGTCCGCAAGATGATGGTCGCGCTTCCAATTAGACAAGTCGTAACAGAAGCGGGCGATAGTGTAGAGTAGGCAGCATTCTTTGGCGAAATTGAACACTTTGCAAAAAGATAGAAGGGTGTAAATAATTACTCGCCATCTGACCTGAAAAGAAGTCTGTTATTCAGTTCTCCTCTAATTTTGGCCACTTCACTGTGTCGTTTCACTTGCCGTGGAATACAGGACACTTCAGCTTTTGTCTGAACGTGCCTCAAGGAAATCCTGAACGATTCTCGCTGACGCCTCAGAAGTTACCATTTCTCCCACACTTGATAAGTATACGACACTTAAGTAAGCATGAGGCACGGAATCACTCGCATCTAGTAGACACTTCGAGGTGAAATATATGAGAAGATCTTGATCCTAAGTGGGCACACAAACATTCTCCTGAGTTCAGATGAAATGGTAGGGAAGTAGGCCTTTGCATAGTAAGAAGGCGTCTAATTGAACCGACATGCAGCTTCTCCACAAACGCATCTATAAGCTGCTTTGCATGGCCTGCTTGACTGCCTACACGCACCCTCACCCACTTGCATTGTCTAAGTCTGCGTATTGTTATCTCTTCCACCAACCAAAGCTAAATGCACTTACAAGAAGATGTATGTTGTCAGGGCGACGTCCTGTGCGAAGAACCTCAAAGTTGTACATAAACCGCTACGAGGAGCATCTGCATCGGGTCAAACTGGTGATTTTCGGAGAGGTAAAATAGTTAAATTGAAGTGTCCAGAGCTTACTAGCCAATAAATGGACTTAATGATGGAAGCTAATTTCGTCCTGCCCTGTTAGCCTCCATTAAAGCATAGGCTTTGGGCAGAATCATTCAGATAAGTAAAATCGCTTCGGAGGCATTGAGTAGTGGCTGGCAGTGAGATGCACACAAAATCAAACGACTACCTTATCAGGAAAGGGAACAGAACTTGTCGCGAAGTCAGTTTGCTTAGTATCAGCATGATTGTAAGTCAACATGTGTCTTCCCAAATGCAGAGATAGCAAGAGACGAGCGATTGGAAGGAGGAGGGTGAGTGGCTCTTGGGTGCGCATGCGTGCAGACGTCTGTCAAGTGGTTGTGTTCTCGTCACAGCACTGCTATTTGACGGTTCTCAGTCGAATGGCTTAGCTCACGCCAAAAACAATCTCAAATTGCCACTCATCCCTGTGCAATTAACGACAAAACCGTGGGGAGGATTGATAGTTTATTGAGGACCAAACGAATAAATTTGCAGAATGCTTGGTGAACTACAAACTTAGTTTTTCAGAAAAAGAGCAACATGCGCGCAAGTATTTTGGCTTTGGCTGTAGGTTGCTTACAGTGGCTGCGTCACGGATAAAAGGTAGCGACTGGCAAAACGATAATCCTGGGGAACAATTTACTGAACCGTCCTGAGTCTTGTCAGATGGCACGGTCATCAGTGTTGTCACTTCTTCGAGTGAACCTCCTTCTTATTGATACTTCAGCTTAAGGATTCGAAACTAACGGAAACGGCTGCATGACACGCAGCTAAGCTGTGGGTGAGCGTGTTGTAGAAGAATTTGTAGTATTCCACTTTACCAACGTGGACAACTTTGACTGCTGTTTTACATGCCATTGAGGATAAAAGGTCCTACATTTGCTTAGTTGTGATCTGAGAATCTCTTGCCTCAAGCAATTCGTATTAGCTTTAATCTGCAAACTCTGGAGTTGCCATCCATTTCAGAGCTTTTATAGAATCATACAACGTCTTAGTGAGCAAGGAACGAGAAGATCTGGTAAGTATTGTGTTGATGGTTAAGAACCAAGCACTAAAAACTCGATTCTTATTACTCCACAAGTCCATAGCTGCATTTGCTGCCACGCATTCAGTGTCGGCTTTTCAGCTAGTGCCGTGAGCGCAAGCTTTCGTGAAAATAGCGGTAAAGACGAATAAAAAGATGTGCGATCGCAATGTCGAGTACAGATTGCAGCCTTGAATTGCAGTCGCGATTTATATCCGTCAGCAGAGGAGCACTGACACGAAATCTGCACTGCTATTGAACTGACGAATCGACTGGATTTAGTTGGTAAGAACGAAAACGAGGCTTGCAATGTGGAGCCCACAGAAATGATCTAGTGGGTGCCGAACTTAAAGCAACAGAGTGAGACTTTGATTACCCATTTTGTCGTAGGAAAGAGGAGCGAGATAGGCGTAACCGACTGTGGATATAACACCTTGCTCATGTCTCCTAGATGGCAGTGCAAATTACAGAGCGTGTCGCCGAGCCAACACAACTTTGCATACAAACGCTGCTGACTTCGATCATTACTACACTACATCATGACCGGCATATCATCCACCTCCACTCACATTCTGGCACACTTTCTGTTTTTCGAATTAAGCACATCAGAATGGAGTGCCACTGACGCATTGACTGTGACCCAAGAAGCAAATCGCCACTTCCACTCATCTTATTTGTCCCATACCTCCAAACGCTGCACTAGCTTGTTCTCTCCCACTGTTCGTTCGATGTGCTCATGCCAACTTTATAATCTCGATTCAAAGACACTTCAACAGGAATCACGAGACGGGTGGAAATATCCTTCAGCGACGATGTGAGTTTATACAGTGAGGTCAGCTATGCCAACACCTGACAGTCCTCGCTCCAACTCCAGTTCTTTCCTTTGGTGCTGCCTTACCTCTTCACCCGTCAAACACTGCTTTCGTGACTGTTACTTCATGCCACACAATGCACAGTCTGATGTCTTTGCCATTGGAACATGCAATTTAGAAATGGTTTTGCTGAATGGAGAGAGCAGGACGTCCTATTTGCGATCTTCAAGTGTGTGCAATGCAACGCAATACATCAAGATGGCACAGAGTAGAAGCACAATGAAAGGATCGATCTCCACGCCTCTTTACTTGACCTGGTTGGATGAGACTCTGACGGATGAGGCCAGTATAGCGTAGAACATTTGCTGCTACCTTTTATTACTTAGAACAAACATGACTTTCCATGATCTACTGCATTCTAATGTACATTCAGCGACAGAGCCGCCTTGTCATTGGGCGCTGGTTCAGAGGCTCCAATGACTGTTTAGGTCAAATTCGGTCACTTTCATTGATGATGTAGCTAGAAATACTGACCCTTATTGCATACGTTAAACTCACTTTCTATTGTTCACGTCAAAAGTGGTTTAGTAGGTCAAAGTCAATCCGCAAATACTTTGTAAACTGACATTCATATTGAGAAATACCATTTTGCCGTACAAAGATATAACTTGCAATTCCCTTAAGATGCTGTGGTTCGAAGAATCTTAGGGCTTAGACGTGATGTGAATTCTCAGCGGAAGGCACCATAACACGTTGTTCAATGACATTAACCTTTCAATTTGCTAACCAAAACATTCGATTGTTTTACATTTTGCAGAATAAATGTTTCCGAGTGTAAGAAATAAAAATAGAATTTGGATTCAGGCTCATCGCATCCAAAATGGAACTTAACTCTTGAGTAAATGCACTAAGAAGTGGGACATCAGACCGAAGTAGGTTGCAGCCACAGTTGTCCAGCTCTTGGTGCCTGTGTCTAGAGTAAGTGAATAGACGGTTTGTGCTAAGTCACTCAGGTATGAGTTAGGCTTGCCTGCAGTTGGGCGATAAGTCATGTTTGGAGTTATTTAGTAAGCATTAAGAAGGCAGCTGATAAATATGAAGCAAAATAATCGGATCTACAAAATTATGGCTGAAAAGCACATGACACTCTATTCAAGCATGCCTAAATCGCATTTCTGTTTCCTGTCTTACATCCCTTTCCTTTCAATCAGATGCGATACTTAAATGCTATTTGTAGGCCAAAAGGTGGAACGACAATTTGAACCTGGTTGCAGAGCGGCGTGGTCACTCTATAGAGCGCGACACATCGCCGTGTTGAACTCTCCCCCTGTACCCTCTCTCTTACACATAATGAAGATGTCAAAGCATATTCAGACTTCGAATAGCAAGGGTAGAAGTAGAGAAGGGGAGGAACCCGCTGCATCAGAGTCCTTGAACCGAAGCATCAATCAAAAATTTTTTAGAAGCAGAGCTTTGCCCTTCAATGTATCGAAAGAAAGATGTTGCAGGAGGTGTGCTCGAAGCATGGATAGTTTTGACCACCACGACCTCTGAAATGACTCGAGAAAACAAACTTACTTGCCGCCAAGAAGCTATTTGTTTGGCTTATAGCAAAGGCAGTCTTTTAGTTATTCACACAGAACCTGTTGCGAATGTTCAGTGTTGCAGTGCTGATATAATTGAGCCAAAATTAGCGGTGGTTTATTCTTGCGCGTCCCTACCCGTCGCATCGATGTGTCGCCAAAAGTCCTGTGCGGCAGATCGGCGATTAAAGTGAATTTAATTAACTGCTGCAGTCCTCACTTCCAACGGCAGAACGTCTTTCTATTGAATGCAGGGACACGGGCATTGTCGAAGACTAAATTATGGGACAAACTGTCCAGCATTGTGCTTATCGTCCGACGAGACGCCTTTTCAGAGGTTCCTTAGTGCCGTATTTATCGCAAAGCGAGGAGTGCTACCACGATGGTGTTTTGATGAAAGGTCAAAAAATGACGTTCGCAAAGTGGTGCTGACACTCTGCCTAACAGCCTGGTTGCAGCAAAAGCAGAAAATGGCGTAGTGGGTGTTGCTTTTTGAAGTGAATCCATTAACCACCGGTGAAATCAGATGGGTACCATTGACTCGGGTGTGCGGGAGATTCCTTTTGTCTTTCTGCCGAACCCATAGCTGTAGTCTAGGACTCGTCCAGCAAGACGAAACAAAATTGTCTCTAGAGAATGAACTTGTAGAATATTACTAGGATGATGATCTTCCAAGTATCTGTCTACATCGGAGGCTTCAGTTCAAAGGGTTATTAAATAGCGATGCCAGTGACGGAACGAAGTGAATTAGTGGAGGATGCTAGGTATTGCACGATGCTTGCCAATACCTGTGGCAATATAAAGACCCAATTGAATAGCTTTAAGCCCTAGTGACCGTGTCACTTGAGTTTCTTCCCACAAGGTTGGCAGGAAAAGTGCATCTGTTTGCATCGTAGGTCATGCAACACTCTTCCATGTGTCGTCTACGTTGATTGGCATTTTTACAAAACATGCTGCCATTTAATAGCACTTAGTGTCATTCCATTAGTAATTGGTTTTGCCTATGGAGCGAAACTTGTGACCAAACAAATGTGAAGAGAATGTACTTACGATTTCATTACCCCTTTTGAGCCATCGCTTGCATTGGTTCACCAAACATTCGAGAAAATCATTCATTCAGGTTATGAGAAATGATGAATGCACCCCATTGTTTTGCCAATTAGGGAATGCTACTTGGATGGGAGAAGCCATTGGACTGACAACCATCAAATTCTAGTGCCATGGCATGCAACTACCCAAGTGGCAGCCCATTTTTCGCATATGGTGCACACGGGAACCAATTTCGTTTATATGACATGGGGTGAAATAGATGTGCGACCACTTCCATTTCCCTTGGTAATAGAGTGGTCGTTTGATAATTTGATGGTGTGTGTGTGTCGGTGTGTAAGGCTACACCGAAGGTGACGAGTAGAGTTGGAGGCAGGACAGTCGATTGTTGGCATAGCTGACTTCACTGTATAAACACATATTGTCTGTGGAGCGATATATTCATCCTCGTGATTTTCATCAAAGCGTACTCGAACCATGACTATAAAATGGACCTGAGCACAAGAAGCCAGCAGGAGGTGAGAACAGGTTATTGAGGTGGAGAGGCTTGTTCGGATGTGGATGAATAGGTTGGCACGTACTGCTGTGATTAACTGAGTGCCTTAGTCAAGTGGAAATGGGAATCTGCGTCATGAGTCACAATTAATGCGTCAGTAGCACTCTATTCTGATGTGCTTAATTCGACGGCGAAGGCGCAGGCAAAGCCACTATACTGAGAACCATCGAATTCCAATGCCACGAAGAGAGCCTTCCACGTGACAGTCCTCCTCCTTCCAATCGCCTATCTTTGCCCCTCTTTACATTAATCAAGACATATTTTGTTTTGCAATTATGATGATACTAAGTAAATTGACTGCGCGACAAGTTTTGTTCCTTTTCCTGATGAAGTATTCGTTTGATATTAAGTGCATCCCACTGCGTTTCGCTATTCATTAATTCCAAATCAATTTACACATTTCAGTATTCTTTTCGAACTTATGTTTTAGGAGATGGTAACGGGACAGAGCAAAACAAGCCTCTTTTTTAAATCCATTTGACACCAAAACCATCTTTCGCTAAACATTTCCAATTAACGGACCTATCTTCTTAGCGGCCAAACATGACATCAAATCTTGCATCATAACTTAGAAATGTAGCATGATACAGATGCTTTCCGTAGCATTTTGTCTCCAACTCCCGCCTTCTTCTGAAAATACTTCGTTCTACCAGTGGACGTCTTTTCCAAGTACATTTGGCTTCGGTTGGATTAAAAGCTACGAATGCGTGGATGTAGACGAACCAGAGTTGTTACCAATGTGAATGGGTGAGGGTGTGTAGGCAGCAAAGAAGACCATGCAATGTAGATTGAAGAAGCAATTTTGGAATAACTCCCTTCTTACTATGCAAAGGCCTATCCCCTATTATTTCATCTTACACCAGTGCGAAGGTGTGTGAGTCCACTTAGGAGCAATCACTTCTCGCACATTTCATCTACAAGCGTGCGTTACATGTGAGAAAACACTTCCATGTCTCTTGATTACTTAGAAGTCGCCTAATTGTAAAGTGGGTTCATTGTTATGCATTTGTAATGAAAGGGTGTGAAAGCATTTGCGAAAGACGGTAACTTCTGAGACGACAGCGTGCTTCTATTACGCATTCCTTGAGGCTGGTGAGTGTTGAGGTCAAATTTGGGCAAATGTGCATGTGCTACGCATCCTACGACAAGTGAGACAACATGTTGAAGTGGTCCACTTATTGGACTACTGAATAACAGACTCGTTCTCAGCACAGTTGTTCACAGTGTTGATGCACGTGTGCGGTACGATTCGTCGACTTGTATCATGATGCTCTGAGGGCAGATGGTGAAGGATTTACACCCTTCAGAATGTTGTCTGTAAATACATGTGATTAAACTACCTCATTAGAAGATTGATAAATTGTCACGTCGCCTGCTCCTATGCATTAGTGAAGTGACTGTCACATCTAAAAAATCCGGCGATCATTTTGGCTGGGATCCAGTTCGAAGCATTTAGCTACGTTCAGAAATGGCTTTTTTATAATTTCGAATGAAATTTTAATGGATATTAGTTACACTGCTATAGATTTGGTATCAAAAGGAATAATTGGATCGGAGAGAGCCTTTGTTTACAAGTCATCATGCCCTGTCGCACCTTTTCTCCACTTGATCAAAATGTTTGCATCGCTTTGTGCTACTAGTGGATAAAAGTAGTAGTGTCGTTACTCCCTTTGTATAAATGATGGTAGACTCTGCTTTAATGCCACAATATCAGCGCAAAGACCGCATACCAACATTGTGCAGGCTTGTACTGTGATGAGCAAATCTCAAGCTTCTCGGTTGAAGGAGAACTACGAAAATCGTAACGGCTATCTCATTCCCTCTACACACTCTTCACGGCATTTGCAAATTCCGACGTCAAGTCATCGTGTCCTCCCTAAGTATCGGTCAAAATTAGCTTCAGATCTAGTTGGTAAAGCAAGGCTACGGGCGAAATTGCATGCAAAGAACATGCCAACTGCCTTCACAGCACTGTGTCGCAATGTTCCTCATCCGTGCCACAAACATGCACCAGAACTGTGAATGAGTGTGTTAAAGAGGAATAAGTCATTACGTGTTCCTCCGACGTTAAGGTGCTTTACCATGTTGCATCAACTGTAATGCACGACATGACCGATTGCGAAAACCTTTCAGGGAAGACTGTAGATCGTTCTCTACTTTCTGCCATTTGCGATTATCAAACCCCAACACAAACTTTTCTCCCACACATCACTTTACTGCGTGCATCATTCTCGTGCTGTCTTGAGGCCAACAGGGCTGAAACCATTGGTTGATGAAAGTGATTTTCCCATTTCACAAAGTCACAGTTGGACTTGCTACCACACATTTACTACCGGCGTGAATAAGTCGTGACGCAGGCATATAAAATGGCGCATCTTGTCAGTAAAACAGTTACACTGCAGTCTGTTTCAAAGAAGGTGCAAGGACGAATAGGGGATGTGCGATCGCAACGTCGGGAACTGATGGGTTCCTATTAAATACAATCGCGTTTCATATAGGTCAGCTGGAAGGCAGTACAAGATACCTGTGTGCCGGCAAGCTGACGAATTAACTGACTACGCCTACACAAGCAACAATCCTAAGTTCACAAACCTCTCTTGCATTAACTACAAAGTCACAAAGAAGATTGGTAATTTATTGAGAACTTAAAGAACGAATGTGCAGAATGTTTGATGAACTACTGTTCTAGATGGCTTAAAATGAGTAAAATGTGCGCAAGCATTGCGGATTTGGCATTGGGATGGACACAACTCACAAATCTTAACAAATCCTCATTCATTGCATTATTCTCGTCCCTCTTTTCTCTCTTATCACTTTCCCTTGACTTAGCAACCGGCTGTCGAAGTATTAATGTGAAGTCTCTGAGAACAGAGTTAGGTCCTCCAAATTAATGAATGAAAGGCAGTTGAAGGAGGTTCGCTCGAAGCAGCGACAACCCTCATCGCCGTGCCTCGTATACCGAAATGTCCTATTCACGCAGTTGCGTAACTTCGTAAGAAGTGCTTCAGTAACGTGCCTTTGAACGCAGCTTACTTCGTCATTTGATTGCTGGTGACAGATATGTTTACTGATAACAGCTCAACCTCCTCCACAAGCACTGAGCAGTCACACTTAGTAATCACGCATGGCCGTAATGATGTAGTTGCCATTTTAACTCACATTCCCATCTCTCCATTCTTCTATGCATAAACTCACCACAACTTAGGTGAATAGCACAGGACAACATTCAAATACATTAATAAAATGAAATGGCTTTTTTCTACCTGACAATATGCACATTTTGTGGCCTGTGTGCCGCAGTCTAGCTGATTGGAAAATATTTAGGAACCAACTGGTGTCAAAAGGAAAATTGTTACTGTAAGCGCTATCTCAGTGTAGACGAATACTCAAAGTCTTTCCTTTCATCCTCTTATCAAATTAGTGCATTATGAACATGCGGTTTCGTGCTAGCAGGATGGAGAGGTAGAGACGCAGTAAAAGACTCCACATCCTTGCATGATTGTAAGATCGTGGCTAGTGAGGTTATCCGCAAGTTGTTAAATCCAGTGAAAGGTATACATATATCTCACTGCACTGATAACAATCAAAAATCGTCTCTTCTCGAGGCGATGATCTGATAGATGGCCTGTTCTCTTAAAGGAAGGCAGTCCGATGGGTGGGCAGGCGGAACATGCAGATGAGCTTTCTGACTTCAAACAACAGCTCACCTTTTGCCGATGGAGAGGGACAAGAAATGACCGCATGGCTAAATCACGAATGCAACGATTGTAACAAACCGAAGAAGATTGGTGGAGCTGAGACAATACAGATGATCAAGTTCCTGAAGGAAAGTTTTATTTTAAAGGTAAGTTAAATGGAACTGAAATTTCCTGATTTGCTGAGAGTTCATTAGAAGAATAGAGATCTGTTGCATGTATTGGTTTGTGCAAGGACCTTGACTGCGCTTGAAGATATTTTGTATGCCGAAAGAGGTGTTGTGCTAAAATTCAATTCTCTAGACCACAAAAATACGCATGATGATTGCATAAGTGCCTTAAGGATCGTGCAGCACAATCTACCACCTAATGTGATGTTGCGAAACAAATAGTAAATGCTGCCACTTTTGACGTCCATTGACACTCAGTACCGCTTGTTTTATGTCTCATTGCAAGATTTCAGCCATCAAGTTCTTTAAAGCCCGGTAGTTGAAATGCGCTTACGAGAATTACGAGGCAAAATCAACTTATTTGATCCCATTATTTGTGATTTGCGCAAGTAGAATTTATTTATAGAAGTCACTCAATTCAACCTATCTTTTAAACGATATCACAGCCAGCAGGAGATCGCCAGGTCGTCAGGTCGCCTTCGGTTCTCGATTGGTGGATTTACTGCTACAAAGAAAAGTTTCGCCGCTCGACTAAGAAAACGATATTTTAATTTTGCATAGACGCGTAGAAATAGCAACACAAAGATGCATGGAATCCCGCTTTGGGGTATTTATCGACTTGTGAGAATAGCATTCCGACAATTCGAATGCAGTTTTAGTGAATGTCACCTCCAACACTTGATGAGAGTGAAGCAGCACTTAAGTGCCGTTGCTGCTTTGACTGGCTTACGAAGAGATGACGCGTCTGCAGACGAAGGCTTAATCATATCGGAGTTGGGTACTAAAAACGAAGCCTAGTCGTACATGTAACCGTATAAATTATTGAGGCAGGTCAATTATTACAAAAAATCTGCATCGCTTCATTTCGGATAAGACCTGCTACCCAGAGAACTAGTTGCGGTCTATATGCGTTCAATAAAAGGAAAAAAGCCAATCCCTAACAAAACTTTACCAATCAGATAAATCTCATTCTTTTTTGCCTTCTTATGCTCCTTTCGTTGGCTTAGACGCCTTGAGTCGTAGCGTATTCGAAACAGGTACGACCCTGTCTTCCAACAAGACTGGGGACGGTGGATTTGATTGCCCCCAGGGATCATTGCATTAAGGTGAATGCAAAAACGACTTTTAATAATTTATTTAGAATCTGTTGCAAACACTTTAGCTCACAAGATGTTGAGAATTAGTTGCAATACTGACTCTGGTGAACAACGATTTGCGCGGATTAATTAATGCTTGTCCACAAACGCTGCATCGATGAGAAGCTCAGATGTAAATGAGGATTCCAGCGAGTCAAGTGGTTGTGCTCTCTAAGTGAATTTGATCAAGCACTTTCAGTCTCCTTGATGAAACGATAAAAAGCGTCTCTTAAGTGAAAAAAAGACATTCGCATCATCCAAGCTACTTCCTCTCTACTGTATTTCCCGATGAATTGTCCAGCATTGGTAATAGGGTGCCCTTCTCTCAGGAAATCCATTCGTGCTGTATTTGGTGGGAAGCTAAGAGCACCCCACGACCGTGTGTTGATAGCCGAGTGATGTTGACACTGTGCCTAGCAGTGTGGTATTGGGACAAGTCCAAATGGTTTGTTTGCAAGGCTTCGTTTGCTCGACAAAATGCTCTGTGTTTTGTACTGCTGCCTGGAAGGCGTGAGCAACGTGTTATACCCATAGTCGGTCATCCCAATCTCAGTCGTTTTCCCTACGACAAAGTCAATTGCACCGAATCCAATTTTGCCGTGTCTAATTCCTGTTGTGTCAAGCTCACATTCAAGCTCCCATGTTTGTTTAAAATAAATTCAGCCTTTTTGTTAGCTACTCCAGAGTGTAGGTTTCTTGTTACCGAATTTCCGTTGACGGACATCAAAAGTGGTTGTAACGCAAAGGATGCTATCAGTATATGACGTTGCAGCAGCACATCTTCTTTTCGTTTTTTACTACTTTATTCAGAAAAGACGATGCTGGCATTGTTTGAGTGACAATAGACGTAATGTTGTGTGCTTACGTCACGAGGTATTTATGCTGACAGCAAATTCGTGGTAGCAAATCCCACCGTGGAGTTGTGATTTGGGATGAATTGGGTCTTTGGTACTCTGTCATCATCAAGCATCCACAGCTCTGTCAGTTTTCAGGCAGCCTGTCGTTTTGTATTTGGATGGTTCCATTTTGAGCATCCACTTTTAAACTAAAATGTCTTTTGGTGGACTTGAATACGCCCCTGTTTGCATTCCTTGTTGGTGCTTGGAATGCTTTGAGTCGTTGCATTGCTCCATCACCTCCCATTGGGCGGTTGGAAGTGTTGCGCATTGCAAGTAACGACACAGATGGTGGTTGAGGTGGTAAGAACGACATTCGGTGGTTAATAAGGTCGGTGATTGAATGACTGGTGGTGTAGTTATTTGCGTGAAATGCTCAGGTGTTTAGTTTATCCTTTTTACTAAATGCACACTATCCGCAACTAATTGTCTCAGAGGCAAACAGCAGTACTGAACCAATGGTGGTGATGTGGTGGTAAAAAGCTGAAGAACTGCTGAAAGCACTGAGTGGCAGATGAGGGAGCTATGTGGTCGGAAATGAAGCGGTGCAGGTTCTGCATAGAGTCTAAACTCCTGCCCTCTGGTGCGCTTGTTTACGCTTTCATTTTTAATTAAAGCTAGAGTAGTATTTAAGTGTATTTTCATTGTCATGAACCTGCGATTAGGATGCAGCGCAGACCTGCTTTCGTTTAAATTTCTTTGTTGGAAATTTAGTAAGAAGTATGTTGCGAGCACCAGCTTGACGACCAGAGAGCGAACTGAGGTGATGTGTGGAGAGAAATGACTATGGCGGGTTTTGTGAAATAAAAGTGGTAGGAAGAAGAAAACCATTCTAAAATCCATGTCTGGAAGGTGTGTACTCAGTCCCATTTCATTCTTTTCCCCGCTAAGGTAATCGGTTGGAATTTTGTGCTTTCCGCTTTGCTTTACCAGTCGATGCATCCAAATGATTTCTTTTCCGGTGCACCTTTCTGATAGGCTTTCCCAACTCTTTTGCTTTGGTAAATGCTGCCCATACCGCCTAATATTCTGCGTGTGTGTCAACCCACTCCCAGCGATGCAAATGCTGCACATCGAGCTTGGTACCTGTTTCTTTGCCATAAAAGGGTCCAGTTCCCTAGAAATCCATCTCAAATCGTTGGAATACAACAACTCTTGGAAATTTGATCCCACAATGTCTTTCAAATGCACTCGTCTTTCGCTGGAAGGTCAGTGTTTTGATCGAAATTGGGCAAAAGCACAACTTTTTTGTCATCCACAACGATTAGAATAACACGGTAAAGACCCACACCTTGGTGAACCGCTATACTACAGGCTCTGTTTGAATGTACACATTTAAAGTTCTGATGGCCGTCTGTGACACGAGTGAGGGCTATGCCTGATTCCAATTTCGCCTGTGGCTTTGATTCTCCTACCAGATTGGTCGTTAGTTTGGGTTGGGTCAAAAGAGGGACATGACGACTTAGGAGTGATGGTGAATGGCATAGCTGTCGCGGCTGACGTAGATCTCCTTTGACCAGGGTGTTCGGCATATCCTTATCACAGCACACGACTGGATGCTGTTGTAAAGAGTTGTTTTTTTGTCCTGGGAAGAACCTCACGACACTACTACTTCTAATCATTAGTAATTAGTTCGATGCAACAATTTTGACCAAATGGAGACAAAGTGTGGCAAGAAATGATGACTTTAAAAAGGGCCCTCACCTTGTTATATATTTCTACTGATGCAAAATCCAGAATGATATAGCTAATATTTGTCAAAATCTTATTCAAAGTGATATGAACCTATGCTTGTAGGTTGCCAAATATTTTGGAATGGGAGCTCATGCATCTCAGTGATGCCAGCTTTACTCATCGAGTCAAAATAAAAGTCTTGCTTTCCTAATTGATCGTATCCTGGCAGACTAGGCATTGTTGTTGTTTTAAGGTCTGAGTGCTTGCTGCTAATCTTGTTGGGCTGTTTGTCATAAGTAAATATTCTTTACAGTTATCTAGACAGTCAACAAAACACCCTGCCAGATAAGCAATTTTCAGTGCAAATCTATTAGCCTCCAAAGAGCCTCTAAATGCTTGGAAGTAAAAAACGCTCCCTGAAATGTGTAATTATTCCACGGAAGGTTTTCTCCTAGCAAAAGAGAAATCCAATTCAGTAGGTGCTAGTTCTTTGTGCTCATGTGGCGTGGTTTATGAGTAGGATTTGTGAAGTAGACTGACGACAGCCCTGCGGACCGTCAAAACATGTTGAGCAAAACCGACACTAGGTTACAGTTGGCTTGAAGACAGCACACCCAAATTAAACAGCAGTACGCACCTATAAATGTTTGGCCAAAACGACAAAACAATGTTTGACAGCAAGGATTTGAGAGTAGTGGTAATTGTAACCAGCAATACGTAAAGACAAGAAGGTCCTGTGTTGAATGGTGGCATTACACTTTTGGCCTGTTGTGTACCGCTCATGACATCCCAAAGAGGACAAAGAAACAAAATTAACAAATAGGAGGTGTCTTCAGTGCGGAGATCTTTAATGACGATCATAGGGCTGCAGCGAGAGGATACACACGTTGACTGACCTTTTGAAGGTCAGGGATGGTCACCTACCTCGCGTAAACCATTTCCATCTGGGTCCAGACATTGTTAATTATGGTTGTTACTAGGATTTTTCCATTTCATTACTGCGACATCTAATCAGTTTTGTTGTATTTCATCAGTTAGGCTTAGTCAAGTGCTCTCAGATAACCTCAAGCTGCGACACATAATTACACCATGTGATACTACTTGTTTTATGATATGAGTAGTGTGTAGACAATTCTAAGCAGTAGATATGCAGAGCGAAGGAGCTATTTGTTGGGGTAACCTCACTTTCTCGGATCTAAACAATCATAAGCAGAGCGTAACTGTCCAGGCATTTCGTGCAGTTAAAGTGGATGATGTAACAAAGGAGGCAGCAAATTGATGTGTGTCTCTGATTGCCCACCGAAAAACGCCACAAAATTTGTGCAAAATCTCAACAAAGAGTGTAAAATGGTCTTTAAAAGAAATGAAGACGTCGATTAAAATCAAAAGCACTTTTTTTCATTTTAAACAAAACAAGCACATTATTTTTCCTTAAAAATAGACATTTTGTGGTTTTTTAGAACAAAAGGTAAATAGGATGCAATTCTGCTGTATGCAAATTGCTCAATGCAGATCACCTTCCTCCAATTTTATTAAAAAAGAAGTACGTGTGACCTTATCAGAGAAGATAAGGCTTTAAGCATTTCACTTACTCTAACGATACACAGTAAAATGCTTTAAATGCCGGCGAGTAATGTCTGAAGGAAAAAATGCGGATGTTTTGGAGCCCCATAGTGACTAAGGAGGTAGGCGATGGGTTGCATAATTGGAGTCGCTTGTAAATCAGACGCCAGAGCCTGCATCCAACTGACTTCACCCCTGCATTTAATGTCACACCAGAAGTTGGGTGCATTAAAACCGCATTGTTGACATTAAGGAAGGTACACAAAGTTGGTACCGTTTCGATGTTGCAACAGCTGAAGTTCTCTGTCTCCTTTTTTCATGCTTTCCGAGAAGTAGACGCTGCAGGTCAAAAGTACTAGACATGAAGAGAAAATGGGTGCAAGTTAATTGACGGTGGGACACCTATTGCGCATTGGCAGAATATGGCACGTTCTTTGCCAAGTGCAGGTGGTGACTATCCAAGATCAAGTCTTCAATTCAGGCCTCCCACCCATCGTCACTTCTTCACCTTCCGCCCATTTTTCCTACACCGAAATCACTACTTTAAATTCGGTTTACGTCCGTAAACGTGTGTGTGTGTGTGTGTATGTATGTATAGGGATCCCTTTTTTGTTGATGAGGTTCTAGGGAGAAAATTTGACGTATTTTGGTTGGTTTTTGGATGGCAACGCTTTTTCGCGTTCGTTCTGTGCTGAACAGTGGAGTAGAGGAGATTGATTGGAGTAGGTAGGTAGGTAGGTGGGATGTTATTTGAAAAAGGAGGGAACGATGTTCTGGTGGTGAATGAGGCCCCACTTGGTGGGAGGGAAGGCGAGGAGGAGAACTTGGCTTTACACGGTGCTAAAGTGGTCGCGGGTCCAAAGTGCGACGAGAGGGAATTTTCACTTCCTCTGGCGCATTATTATGTGGTAGGCATGGGGACTTGAGTGAGTGGCACTAGGCGTCAGTTTTGTATGCAAGACTTGTAAGTGCAGTATTGATGTGCTGTAGTAGTCGGCCTCTGACCAACACTGGCTGCCTCGCCACCGTCTCTGCCATTGTTCGCAATGCTGACTACGTGACGCTTCTCAACGTCGTCGTCTTCTTCGTCGTCAATCACGGACTCATCAAGCTGCTTGCCAACAATAACACATCGTTGTCGACGGTGACAATAATTGGAAGGGGAAATCGTGGACGTAGAAGCCGATCCATGGGAAGCCACTGGGACTACACCAAGGGCCTTTGAACTCGTCGTTGTCGACGGCAACAACTAAGGTGTCAGAGCAATTATTAGAGAAGCAGTAAATGCGATTGAGAGTTCCCTGGCCTCTTTTCCTCCTCCTCCTCCTCAGTGTGGACTATTCCTTCACGCGTGGCATAAGGAGGCAAGGAGCGGCGCGGCTGTGCGCTTGGAGGAGGGCCCAACATCATGGAAGACTGGATGGGGCGTGTGTGGTTGCCAGGCGGGCGGGCGAGCGAGAGGAAAGGGAGAGGGGAACGGTACGTTGGTAAGCACTCCCCCATTGGGCAATGTATGTCGTGCATGTTGAGCGAGATCTTATTATAGGCTTGCACCACTTTTGCTTGTTCCTCGTTCTTTTTACTCTAAGGTAGTAGTCAGGTTTTGCGACCTTTAACAGTAAAGAACAACGATATGGTGTGAAGTGAAGTCGATGTGAGGCTATGTTATTATGCGCCTTCAGACCATGCATTGGTTTTTCACGACTTCCACATTTGTGAGCGTTGGGTGGGGTGACTTATTGCTAAAGTGCGGTTGATAATTTGCAGGGGAAGGCGGAGGAGGAACCAAAGATGCCCTACAATTTAATGCGTACTTACTTCTGCCCATTAAACATTTACAGTTAATGCCATGTGGAAACGTTCAAACAACTACCAATTGTTTTGTTCACATCACACTGCTAGGTTTATAGCCATAAATCGCTTAACATTGCACCTGTGACTGCAAAGGTGCACCACTGATCAGATGCGAAAACGAAGTTTGAACTTTAATGACTGGAAGAAAGCATTCAATATGGCCAGTAAGGCAGGATTTGTGCAATGATTTTTTTGAAATAAAACTTGGAGAGACGAAGAGGCAGCCATTGCACACCTAGTGATGAAAGTTGTCGAAATCCCCCAGAGGAGAAAGGGGAGATAGTGACCCGAGCAACCCAAGTTGGCAATAAAGTCCGTTAGCTCTGACCCATCTGTCCAAAGGATTTTGAGGCAGAAGACGAGGAGACAAGCGGGAAGCGTGCTACATCTCTATCCATTGTTTAATGACTATGTCGACAGAGGCCACCGTTTCACTACCCATAAGGACTGTATCGATGCTGTCACCTACGCTAATAAGTTTATAACAAAATAACTAGTATGCTTGAGGATAGCGATCCAATTCTCACATGTGGTGCATAATGTTGTGATATCCTTTTGCAGAATGAATGCAGCTTTTTATAATAGGATGCAATTTTTGTAGCTATATATCAATTGTCAACTAATCAATTTTCGAATACGAACTGCATTTTGTTTGCATACACTCGAAAGGACAAATTTTAGCAGTTGTTCAAAGGCCAAGTTCGATGGTGTGTTTTGTGTATTTCCAAAAATTCTTGATGTTGGAAGATATTTGCTCGACAGTGGTCCTTCAAGTTTGGCAGTTTCAATGTCATCGGTCATGTTTGGCATGCTGTCTTACGATG